>VZQC01005652.1:583511-635742 GCA_009823505.1 Rhizomys pruinosus | reverse complement strand
ATATATATTCATGATTGTGAGATCTTCATCGCCAATTGTTCCTTTAATAAAGATGTAATGGCCCTCTTTGTCTCTTTTGATTTCTTTTGCTTTGAAGTCTATTTTGTCTGATATTAAAATAGCAACACCTGCTTTCTTTTTTGTACCATTTGCTTGGAATATTTTCTTCCATCCCTTCACTTTAAGTTGGTGCCTATCCTTGAAATTGAGATGGGTTTCTTGTAGACAGCATATAGATGGATTTTGTTTCCTAATCCATTCTCCTAGTCTATGCCTTTTGATTGGAGAGTTTAGTCCATTAATATTTAAGGTTGTAATTGAAAGATGGATGTTGCTTCCTTTCACCTTATTATCCATTTGACTTTTAGTCTCTGATTCTACTCCTGCAGTTATGTTTTATTAGTTTCTTTTCTTAGGTGCTTGGGGATAGTTGCTCCTCTCTTCTGCCCTTTGAATTGCTTCAAGTATTTTCTGAAGAGTTGGTTTTCTGGCCATGTAGTCTATCATCTTGTTTATGTCTTGGAAGATTTTTCTCTCTCCTTCAACTATAATCGACATTTTTGCTGGGTATAGTATTCTGGGTTGGCCTCCATATTCCTTTAACACAAGAAATGCTTTGCTCCATGTTATTCTTGCTTTCATGGTTTGTGCCGAGAAGACAGTTGTAATTCTAATGGGTTTCCCTTTGTAGGTGACTTGTTTTTCTTTTGTAGCTTTCAGAATTTTGTCTTTGTTTTGGGCATCTAGCATTTTTTTTTTTTTTTGATGAGTGGTGGCTGGGATACTTGACTATAAATATAAGGGTGAATATTTCCCTTAATAAGAAATTATATTAGTCTAGAAATAAAAAAGATTTGATGTTTTCTCTAAGATCTATGACCTCTCCATCCATGTGTACTTAGCTATGTTTACACTACCACACAAGAGTTTCCTCCCTTGAGTGGGCTTTAAGTCCAATTAGTAACCACTGATTGCTCCCATGATAAAAGTGTCACTACTGCACCAATGTCATATGCTGTGCCATTCACTGATGTGTTCATTTGGTCTTAAAGCTGGTAATGGACCATTGATTGGTGTTCTCCCTGAGCAGCTTGCATAGTGCTCTCTAAAGCTGTGAGAGCTAGTCTTCAGTGGAAGTGGCTTCCAGGTCAGATCCAGCTCCGTTGCTCCAAATCCAATGTCTTCCCCATTTCTCCCATGATAAGACCAATCTCCCTTTATCTCCAAATTTTCTTGTCTAGCTCAACCTCCCTCATCCCATTTGAATACCCCCATTTTATCCATTTCTTCCTTACTAAAACCTATCTCCTACTATTCTTCTCTCTCAGGTTCCTTAGGTTCCTTTTTTCCCTTTACCTGCCTGGATCCTATCCATTTTCTTGGTTCCTGCAACATCAGGATATATATTCATATATAAGGATTTGCTGGTGGGATCCACAAATGAGACAGAACATACATCATTTGTTCTTCTGGGTCTGTGTTAGTTCACTTAGCTTAACAGGTTCTATCTAGTTCATCCATTCTCCTGAAAATTTCATGATTTCATTTTTTTAATTTCATCTTTCTTTACTGCTAAGCAGAACTCAGTTGTATAAGTGTATCACATTTCCATTATCCATTTGTCAGTTGAGGGGCATTATCTAATATCGTCTCATAGCTATTGTGAAAAGAGAAGCAACAAACGTGTAAATACATGTATCTGCAATGGGATGAGTCCTTTGGGTATATGCAAATGAGTGGTATAACCAAGTCAAATGGGAGGTTGCTTTTCAGTTTTTAAGAGTTCTCCACACTACTGTCCATAGTGGTTGAATGAGCTTGCAATCCCACCAGCAGTGAATAAGCATCTCCCTTTCCCCACATCCTTTCCAGTATTAGGTATCATTTGTTCTCTTTATCTTAGTCAGTCTGACTGGGGGAACATAGTTTTAATTTGCATTTCTTTAATTACTAAGGTCAAACACTTCAGTTATGTTCCATTGATCTATGGGTCTACTTTTGTGCCAGTATCATGCTGTTTTTTTTTTTTTTAAGAAACAGTGCTCTTTCTTTTTAAAAAATTTATTTATTTATTCTTGTATGTGTATGAATGTACTGTCTGCATGTAAGTCGTGCAATTCCAGGGAGGTCAGAAGAGGGCATCCAGATTCCCCTGGAACTGGAGTTAAAGAGAGTTCTCAGCCGCCATGTGGGTGCTGGAGATCAAACCTGGGTCTTCTCCAAGAGCAGTTGGCGCTCTTAACCGCTAGGCCATCTCTCCAGCCCCATCGTGCTGTTTTATGACTAGAGACCTGTAATATAGTTTCAAACCTGGTAGAGTAATCCCCTCAACTTTGCTCTTTATGCTCAAGTTTGCTTTGGCTATCTGGGGTCTTTTATGCTTCCATATGAATTTTAGGACTGCTTCTAATTCTGTGAAGAACCTCAAGGGGATTTTGATTGGGATTGCATTGAATCTATATATTGCTTTTTGTAGGATGATAATTTTCACAATATTAATTCTTCCAGTCCATGAGCATGGGAGGTCCTTCCATCTCCATCCTCTGGTGTCTTCCTCAATCTCTTTCTTTAAAGATTTAAATTTTTCATTGTAGAGGTCTTTAATGTCTTTGGTCAGGTTTATTCTGAGATTTTTTTTTTTTGAGGCTATTGTGAATAGGAGGGTTTCCTTGTACTCCTCCAATCGTTTGTTATTTGTATACAAAGGCTCCTGATTTTTGTAGATTAATTTTATAACCTGCCACTTTATTGAAAGTACTAATCATTTCTGGGAGTTTTCTGGTGGAATTTCTGGCATCTCTTTCGGTATAATATCATATCATCTGCAAAAGAGATGATTTGACCTCTTCTTTTCCAATTAGTGCTTTCTTTAATTTCCTTCTCTTGTTTTATTGCTCTGCCAAGAGTTCTAATCACTATATTAAAAAAGGAGACAATGAACAGCCTTGTCTGGTTCTGAATTTTAAGGGGAATGCTTCCAGTTTATCTCAGTTTAGAATGATATTGGCAGTGGGTTTGTTGTATATAGCTTTAATTATGTTGAGATATCCTCCCTCCAGTCCAATACCCTCTAGGACGTTTAACATGGATGCATGTCTATTTTTATCAAAGGCCTTTTCTGCAACTATTGAGATGACCATGTGCTTTTTGTCTTTGATTTTGTCTTTATAGGATTTATGACATTTATTCGCTTCTGTATACTGAACCATACCTGCATCAAGACAACTTGATATTTTTGATGTGTGGTTACATGCAGTTTCTGAGTATTTTATTGAGAATTTTTGCATCTATGTTCATTAAGGATATGGGTTTATAATTTTCTTTTTTGCTTGTATCCTTACCTGGCTTTGGTACTAGAGTAATTCTGGCTTCATGGAAGGAATTTGAGAGTTCTCTCTCTATTTCTATCTTCTTGAATAATTTAAGTATTATTATTTGTATAGCTTCCTTAAATGTCCGTTAGAATTCTGTGGTAAATCCATCTGGGCTTGAGCTTTTTTAGACTGGAGAGTTTTTTATTACTGTTTCAATTTCCTTATTCAAGTTATGGATCTGTTTAAGCTATTGATCTCTTAGTTTAGCTTTGGCGAAATCCATGATTTTAGATATACATCTATTTCTTTTAGGTTTACAAATTTAATAGAGTATAAGTTTTTTAAGTAATCCTTTATAATGTTCTGGATCTTTTAGTTGTCTGTTGTGATGTTTCCCCTTTCATCTCAAATATTGTTGATCTGGAGTCACTCTTTCTTTTGGTTAACTGGGCTACAAGTCTGTCAAACTTGTTTATCTTTTCAAAGAACAAGTCATTGAATTCTTTGATTCTTTGTATTGTTTTCTTTCTTTCTATTTCATTAATTTCTGCTCTGGTTTTTGTTATTTCTTCTTGTCTGCTGTATTTGGGTTTCATTTGTTGTTGCCTTTCAAGAGTCTTGAGTTGCAATGTTAAGCCATTTACTTATGAGTCTTTCTGATGTTTTAATGTAGGGACTTAGAACTTTAAACTTCCTTCTTAAGACTGTTTATAAAGTATCCCAGAGGTTTTGTTGTGTTGTATTGTCCTTTTCATTTAATTCTAGGAATACTTTTATTTCTGTATTAATTTCTCCTTTGATCCAGTAATCATTCAGGAATGGGTTATTTATTTTCCTTGAGTTCCTGTAGTTACTAGGCCTTCTTCTGGTGTTGATTTTAACCTTTATTTCATTGTGGTCTTATAGAATTCATGGAATTATTTCAATTGTTTTGTATTCATTGAGGTTTGTTTTGTGCCCTAATATGTACTCTATTTTAGAGAAAGTTCTATGGGGTGCTGAATAGGAAGTATACTTTTTGGTGCTTGGGTGGAATATTCAGTAGATATCTGTTAGATCCATTTGCTGTATGGTATTGCTTAATTGAGCTGCTCCTGTGTTTATTCTTTGTCTGGCTGACCTGTCTGATGGAGATAATCAGGTATTGAAGTCCCCTACTACTAGTGAGTTGGGACTCATCTGTGTCTCAGAGTCCTGTAGTACTGTATGAAGTTGGGTGCCCCAGAGTTTGATGCACATATGGTCATGATTATAATATCTTCTTGGTTAAGTTTTCTTCTGATAAGAATGAAGTCACCCTCTTTATCTCTTCTGACTAGCTTTAGTTTGAAGTGTATTTTGTCAGATATTAGAATTGCAATTCCTGCATTCTTCTTAGTGCCATTGGCTTGGAATATTTGTCCATCCTTTCACCTTAAGGTAGTGTCTCTCCTTGAAGGTAAGTTGGGTTTCCTGCAGAGAATAAAAAGATGGAATTTCTTTCTTAATCCATTCATCTAGCCTGTTTCTTTTGACTGTGGAGTTCAGTCCATTGATATTTAAAGTTATTATTGAAAGATATGTATTAGTTCCCATCATTTTTATTTGTTTGCATTCTTTGTCTAATTTTGTATTTCCACAGTTATACCTTCATATAGAGTCTTTCTGTTGCTCCATGAGTATAGTCATTCCTTTCCTCAGCTCTTTGTATTGCTTCAAGTATTCTCTAAAGGGCTGGCTTATGGACATGAATTCTTTCAGCCTATTCATGTTTTGGAAGATTTTTCTTTCCCCTTCAACTATAATAGAAAATTTTGCTGTGTAAAGTATTCTAGGCTGGCATTTACAGTCATTTAAAACAGTAATACTTTGGTCCAGGCTCTTCTGGCTTTTGTAGTTTAAATTAAAAAGTCACCCATAATTCTGATGGGTTTTCCTTTATATGTGACTTATTGTTTTTCTCTTGCAGATTTGAGTATTTTCTCTTTGTATTGTATGTTTAGTTTTTACTCTGATGTGCTGTGGGGACTTTCTTTTCTGGTCCTGTCTATTTGGTGTTCTATGTGCTTCTTATACTTGTATAGGCATGTCTTTCCTTAATTTTGGGAAATTTTCTTCTCTAGTCTTGTTGAAAATCTGGTCAATATCATTATCCTGAAATTCTCCTTCTTCTATGCTCATGATCCATAAATTTGCTTTTTTCATGGTGTCCCACATTTCCTGCTTATTCCATTCCTGTGTTTTTATTTTTTTTCAAAATCTTCACTTGGCTGGTACAATTCTTCAACCATCCATGCTTGATATTCTGTTTTCCATTTTATTCATTGTATTGATGAGGCTTTCTCCTGTCTTTCAAATTGGCTTATTGAGTATTTCACTTCTTTCTTCATTTCAGCCTGAGTCTCTTCAATATTTCTATCTCTTTTGTGAATTCAGTCAGAAGTTTATTACTATCTTCTTTCATTTCTTTGATTTGTTTTTTCTGTGTGTGTTCTTTAAATTTGTCAAATTATTTAAGTTTATGGTAATTCTTTTAAATTCTGTGTCCTGGATTATCCCCAGGGGGTATATTTCTCTTCTAGAGGACTGGGGGTGTTTGGTGGGGACATATTATTTGAGATTTTCATATAATTGTTTTTCATTGTGATTTTAGTATGTGGATTTCTTTTTGTTGTGATTCTGGTGTGAAACTCAAGCCCTCCTTTATTAGTTGAAATCTGATTCTGTTTGTATACTTGATGTACCTTGGTTGTTTTCATATTGGGTATGAAAAACTGATTGGTTTTTAGGCTTTAGGTTCTCTCTTGGTTTTATATTGGAGGAACCAAGTGGCTCTAGTCCAGCTACTCAGGAGTTCCCACAGAGGCCCAATTAGATATTCTCAGCTTTCCTCCAGGCAGAAGGCTGGTCTCAGGAACCCAAAGCAAGATGGGTGTGGAGACTGCCTGTGAAGTGTCTAATCAGCCAGACTGGAAAATTCGGCTGGTTTGAGTACAGGTGGTTGGGATGCAATGGGTGGGTCTGGACCAGAAGTGCAGCCAAGTCTAGGCCTGTGTTCAAGGGTAGAAAGGGAACAGGAGCTTATTTTCTATCTTCTTAAAACTATAATATAAGACCTAACTGTGATGCTCTGTTCTTTTCCATAAGACTGCTACTTTGAGCCACATGTGTTGCTACTCGCCTTTAGTCCCAGCACTCAGGACTCAGAGGCAGGCAGATCTCTATGAGATCAAGGCCAGCCTGGTATACATAGCAAGTTCCAGGCTAGCTGGGATTTCAAAGAGGCCCTGTCTCAAAAATAATAAAATAAAATAAAGTAGAAAGTAAAATACCCTTTGAATACTACCTATAATACATAATAGGTTCTTAATAAAAGCTTTCTAACTACATAAATGTTTGTTTTAGAAAATGGAAAAAACTGATACTGTCTGGGATATACAAAAGAAGGCAGAACTTCATTGATTAGAATAAGGTAAACGTGTATTAATTTTGAAGTGTCCCTAAGGATCTAAGTGCTTCCTGTTTCCAGGTTCTATTTGCTCCTCGGTGTCATTCTCTCCTTGCAATAGTCTGCTATTGATTCTTGTGAAGATTTTTTTTAATTATAATTCTTGGGAACTTCTATTTCTTGTCGGAGATAGTCTTTCCCATGGTCTTATAGAGATGTTATTTAGGCTAAGGAAAACAGAACTGTGTGTTCTGAAGCCCTTTGCATAGTTGCAATAACTTTTTCTAGCACAAAGAAAGATCCTGAGTCTTTCCCAAGTGAGATATTTACATTACTCACCCACTCTAGTGCTTTCTTTTCCACATTGAGGCCTCAAATATAGTTTAATATATTGGATATGTAATCAATCAGAAATCCTACAAACATGAAATTTTTCTACCTGAAGCTAAGCATCTGTGGATGGGTATGGTGGGCAAGCAATTATGGGTGCCAAGATATGTATATAAAACTTTAGGGCACTATTTTTTATTACAAAGAAGCAATGTGAACAAGTTCTCAAACTGACAGTATGTGTGACAAAAGAGAGATATTAAAATGTAAATTCATTCATTCAAAATGATAATTACAGACAGCATACCAGCTTGGAATTTTCAGGTCTCCTTATGTGCCTTCGTATTTGGCTAATTATCTGTGTCCTGTTTCTTTTTTTTTTTTTTTCTTTCTGCTTTTATATTTTTCATCATGTCCATGAGGGTTATTTAAGACAAAAAAAAAGTGATCTTTTGCCAGTTCATTACAATAGACAATACAAGAAATAACAAAGACACCTTCTCATTGATTGGACTGTCCAACATCGCCAGCTTGTCTAGTGAGGTTACATCTTATCCCCTGGGCCTTTCTCCCTATTATGGTCTGTGAGAAGTTGATTGCCCCAAAATTATTATATTGATTCCTAAGTGACTTTAAAGATGGGGCTCCAAGGACTCTTTTGTTTCTTGGCTTTATTGTATTCAATTATATTTGGAATATAAAAATAATAGTTATAGTAGTTAGCGCTAAATATATCCAGAAGTTCAGTTCTCTTTCATTACTTGGTAGCCCATCATGTCTTCAGATATTTAAACTACATATCACCACACTGTAGCTAAACAAGAACACACATTCTGTGTTCAACATGGCAGAAGCTCTCCTATGTAATAAGCTCCATAAAGGAGGGCTCTGGATACTTCAGGGCCTTTTCTCTGTAAGTGGATTTCCCTGAGAAAACTTAGCATTTATATTTCTACTGCAATATTCCTGTTCAGCTTGGGTCTCATTGTGAGCAGCTACAAAAAACATGGACAGCAGATGCCATGGCCTAGCCTCTGCTAAAAGGGTAAGTGTGAGCATTCTTCATCCCACTTATTTCCATGTGCTTTCATGAGGGTATGCTTGCAGGAAAAGAGAGGAGTGGGAAATGCAATGACATGTTTCCCTTTACTAAAAGTCTTAAGCTTAACATTTTGAATACTAATATTAACAATTCAGGGAACAAGCCTACAATCATTTAGATTTTTTTCCTAGAATGATAGCAGTAGAAATCATAACCATGTCTGGTTTAGGAAGATTCAAAAAGAAAATTATACGTACACAAATCTTATTATTCATTTCTGGTATATTTTTCTTTTGGGGGGGTTCCTTTTGGTCTCCCTGTACCCCAATTAGCCTAGAACTCTCTATGTAGACCTGTAGACCAGGCTAGCCTTGAATGCAGATGTCTAGCTGCTTCTGCCTTGTGAGTGCTGGAATTAAAGGTGTCACTATGCCTGGCTTCATTTTTTTATATTTTTTCAAAATTAAAACACATTCTGGAAATTAAATATTCAAAACGGTATTTAATCAATATGAATATTATGATGCAATTAAATTTTAATTATTTATTCAAGTCTTAAATACAAGAAAAGCAATATATTGATGACCAAAGATGAAAGGTAGTCTTAAGACCCTGGCAAACCTGAAATTAACAACAAAGGAACTATAGAGTAGCAAGTTGTGATTGTGGACAGAGGAAGACAAAGCCTCACATCATGGCCTGAATTTCCCAGTATTTGAAATGTAGTTGCAATAAGACAGCAAGCTATCTTGAGACCAGCATAGGTTACACAGTAAGATTCTCTATAAAATATACCCAAAAAGAAGCAGCCCAGAAAGAGGTTCTCCAAGTGTGCACTTAACCACCTTCTAATGACAATATACTACCAAATGAGTATGAGCTTTTACATTATATTTACTGTAATCATAGATTAGTATCCTTGTTGAAAATGGTGCTCTCTACCCTGGAGCATTTGCTTAGAATGTGAGACCCATACATAGTAGGGTAGATGGTTCACACTCAGACAAAAAAGGAAAACAGAAAGACATTGTTCAAAGTTTTATAAGCACATGAATTGGGATTTTCTGAAGTTAATATATTCAGTATCTCAGTTAAAAAAGTGGAATAATGTCTAATGTTCTATGAAACAAAAGGATAACTAAGCTGACAGCAATGCGATGAAATTTTCCTAAGAGCCGGTACTAATAACTGTGAATGTTCCCAACAGGAAGAAATGACAGGAGGTGATACACATGGCAAACTGCCTGCTGGATTGAAAGGTCCCACTAAATCCTGCTAATATATATAGTTACTATGTTTCAATTGAATGTACAACTATACTTTTAAATATATATTTTATTGAATTTTTGTGGATTTCATAAAATACATTTCATCATATTTAGACTTCCCCTATCTACGTATGAGTTCATCCATTCACACTGTTCACTATCTAGATTCACTCCCTTAAAGATCAAGATCATCTCTCCCTCACCTAGCAGTGATCAGCTGCCGATATAATTCCTTGGCTAAGGTTGGAGGCCCTCAAGTAACTTTCTGATGGAAATGTTCCAAACTCCTAGGACAATACTGTACTCTTTTAAGACATTTCCTTTATATTTATAATAAAAGTGAGACAATTTAAGTTCTAAAAACATTATTCACAGGTTAAAACCTATTACTATGTATCAATATATTTGAGGACACTAAAAAATAACCCTTGCCTAACTGATGATCTTTTAAAATATTTTTTATCGATTCAAGAATTTCATACAATGTATTTTGGTCACAGTCAGACCCCTCCCCCCCCCAATTCATACCTTACTATTCCCCACCAGTTTCATATCCTCTATTATTATATCTACTTCTAAAGCTTATCAAATCTAATCTGTATTCTGTGTTCTTGAGCGTGGGTCAATCCCTTGGAGTCTGTTCAACCTGCCAGGCATCACACTAGTAAGGTAAACGGGGTCTCCCTTTCCCAGTAACCATCAGTTGCCAATAGATCTTGAGCTAGGGCTAGGGCTCCCTGCCTCCTCTATCCATGCTGTGTCCCTATCTGGCTTCAGTTACACAAGTCTTGTGCATACCGGTGTTTAAACTGTAGGTTTATATCTGCAAATACACTGTGATATCCAGATAACACAGTTTCTTTGCATTCATTGACTGCCACTGGCTCTTAAGTTCTTTCTGCCCTCTCTTTTGCAATGATCCCTGAGCCTTCCGGAATGATTACCCATTTAGGCTCGAGCTCTGAAGTCTCTTGTTCTGTACACCCTGGCCAGTTCTGGGTCTCTGTACTAATCTCCATCTGCTGATGATCTTCACAAAGAATAACAAAGTCTGCAGCCTTCAGTCTTAATTCTTCACTGAAAGAAGTATAGCACAAACATAGAGAAATCAAAATACTAACTCATATAAGGAATATATGAGTTATTGGCATTTTTATTTTTAATATTGTATTTATCATCTTTAGTTTGTGTGTATGAGTGCATTGCCTGCATGTATGTAAGTGCATCCATGTCATGCAATGTCCTAGAGGATAGAAGAAGGTCTCATGTCCCCTGGAACTGGAGTTAGACAGTTGTTAGTCACCATGTGGGTGTTGAGAATTGCACCCAGATCCTCTGCAAGAGCAGTCAGTGCTCTTAACCACTGAGCCATCTCTCCAGGCCTTACTTTAACATTTTAATTTTCCTCATCCATGCTTTATACATGAATTAAGTAAGTGACTACATGGAAGCATGCCTTTAGGCTTTGTCCTTAGCTACACAAGCTGTGTCAACATAATTTCTAATACTCCCTCCCTTTACTCCCCCCATCATCTTGGCATAGACAACAAATTAAATGGTAACACTGTTTTGATAACCAATAAAAGCACTGCTCTTGTGAAAATAAAACATTCAGTCAAATGTATTCAAATAATCAGAGGATAGTGAGTTATACACAGAACTCTGAAGACTGACTGGCCACTGATCTAGAAAATCATGGGATTAAACTTTACCTCTTGCAGCATCAGATTTCCCATTTAAAAATGGGTAGGGCCAGAAAATGGCTCAGTGACTTAAGGCACTTGCCTGCAAACCTGATGACCAGAGTACAATCCCAGGGGCCCACATAGTGTAAGGAAAGAACCAACCCCAATAAGTTGTCCTCTGAATTTTACACATGCTGCATGCATGCAAATAATAAATAAATAAATAAATAAATAAATAAATAAATAATATTAGACCTCCCTACTTCACTGATTATTCTAAGGATTATGGTAGCACATTACAAATATGTGCTATAGTTACAACACTATTTGGTGCATGGCAAAAGATTTGTGTCTAACTATTGTTTATATTGACTTAAATCACAGAATTATATATGACAGAAAAAATTTTTAAGTGACTGAGTTTGGAAGCCAGAGAGTAACAAAGGGAGAAATGAACATAGGACACAGGAAGTAACCAAAGAAAGAACTGAAAGGAAAGGAAAAGGAGAGGTGCAGTGTGTAGTGAGGACATTTGGCTGTTTTGTCTTAATGTTTCTCAATAATATGTTGTGTAGTGTGCACTGAGCTGAATACCTAACTGTAACCGTAAACACATACGGACATGCATGCATACGTAGTCTCACTCTAAATTCTTCATATTAGTAAGAATAACACAAGCATTGGGTGAATTTAATATGTATGAGAGTGCTTATCATTAACAGTTTTGTCATTGAATTCTACAGTTCAAGTCTCCCTGCCATTAACATTTAGGTCTGCAAAATTGCAAAAGTTGATCATGAGAAACCACACATCAATTACAACCTTCATCCTCCTGGGACTCACAGATGACCCTCAACTGCAGGTCTTGCTTTTTATTTTTCTCTTTATCACCTACATGCTGAGTGTAACTGGCAATCTGACTATTATTACCCTCACCCTAGTTGACCTCCACCTGAAAACTCCCATGTATTTTTTCCTCCAAAATTTCTCTTTACTAGAAATCTCATTTACAACTGCCTGTGTTCCAAGATTCTTATACAGTATTTCAACTGGAGACAGAACAATTACCTATAATGCATGTGTCACTCAATTATTTTTTACAGATCTCTTTGGAGTAACTGAATTTTTCCTTTTGGCTATTATGTCATATGATCGTTATGTGGCCATCTGCAAACCTTTGCACTATATGACCATCATGAACAGCAAGGTGTGCAGAACAATGGTTATTTCTTGCTGGACATCAGCATTCATGATTATTCTCCCACCACTTAGTTTAAGCTTACATCTGGAATTCTGCGATTCTAATATCATTGATCATTTTGGATGTGATGCAAACCCTATTCTGAAGATATCTTGCTCAGACACATGGTTAATCGAGCAGCTGGTTATAGTCTCTGCAGTGTTGACTTTCATCATCACTCTTATATGTGTAGTCTTATCCTACATATACATCATAAGGACAATACTAAAATTCCCTTCTGATCAACAAAAGAAAAAGGCCTTTTCCACCTGTTCTTCACATATGATTGTGGTTTCCATCACCTATGGCAGCTGCATCTTCATCTATGTCAAACCATCTGCAAAAGAAGAAGTGACCATTAACAAAGGTGTGTCGGTGCTTATCTTTTCCGTATCACCCATGCTGAATCCTTTCATATATACACTGAGGAACAAGCAAGTTAGACAAGCCTCTCATGACTTACTCAAGAAAATTGCATTTCACTTAAAGAAGTAAGATGTGCCTAGGTTGAGAAAAAAAAAGCATCCACATTTACTTCTTATTTTTCATGACCAATATCCAACTTTATAATTTTCTCACCTCTAGTCCAATCAGGTTCACCCCATGGCTGTTAACCATTAATTTTCTACTCATTTATTTACTGAGGAACCAATCACTGAGCAATATGTTACATACAATGTGTCACATTGAATTCCTTTACCATAATTACTATAACATCTCTGTGTCTTCTTCCCAAATGATTTTCTCACATATAATAATGTTGAACCATTCCTTCCCCAAAACTTCTCTGAGAAGCCATTCTTAAGCAAGAAATGAGTTTTTCCCATTAAAATACAACATGTTTAGCTAAAAAAAACTTTTAAAACTATTTTATTTGTTATTTGTATTTTATTTTATGTGAGTGTATTGCCTGCATGTAAGTGCACCCATGTCATGCAGTGCCCACAGAGGTTACAAGAGGGCTTTGGATCCCCTAGAACTAGAGTTACAGATGGTTTTTAACCACCAGGTTGGTGCTAGAAGTGGAACTGAGATCCTCTGAAGGAGCAGCTAGTGCTCTTAATCACTGAGCCAGCTCTCTAGCCCAGAAACTTTTAAGTATCTAGAGCAAAATTAGTAAGTTGAGGAAAAATATTAAAGAGGGCATATAAATAAAAGGTAACTTTCTGGCACACATAGCATTAAAGATTAATACCAAAAAAAGATTAATACCATAACTGTATAGGAAGTTTTAATGATTCAATTAAAAACACAACTTATAGCTGGGTATGGTAAAACAGCACTTCCTTAAAATCCGCAGCACTCTGAGGACTCAAGTTGTGTCAAGCCAGGCACAGGCTGGAGGCTATAGGGTCACTTTTCGATTTACACATCTATGCTCTCAAACCTACTAATTTAAAAATAAAGATAAAATAATAATAAATAACTTTAAAAAAAACACAGCTTATTATAAGTGCCAAGAAAAATTAAGATATTTAGTTCACTAAGACAAATTACCTTTAACAGAGACTGGACACACAATCTCATTATTAGTCATAGTTTACACAAAAAAACCATGATATATATTTTATTCATCACATTTGCATGAATAATTATATTATTTAAAAATAACAAGTATACTTGGGAGCTGTAGAGATGGCTCAGCAGTTAAGAGCACCGACTGCTCTTCCAGAGGACCTGGGTTTGATTCCTAGCACCCACATGGCAGCTAAGAACTGCCTTTAAGCCGGGTATGGTGGTGCACACCTTTAATCCTAGCACCTGGGAGGCAAGAGGCAGGTGGATCTCCATGAGTTCAAGGCCAGCCTGATCTATAGGGTTCCAGGCCAGCTGGGGCTATAGTGAGACCCTGTCTCAAAAAGACAAAAAAAAAAGTATACTAACATTTAAGATGAATCAGACACTTTAACACACAATTGGTTTAAAAACATCAAAATAAATACCAAATTACATATAAACCTTCACCTATAAAATCTGCATGTAGAAGTCCATGCCAAAATTTTAATGGCCAATAAGCATGACAGTCATTTTTTAAGTAGTAGAAGGTTAGAGGGGCTGGAGAGATGGCTCAGTGGTTAAGAGCCCTAACTGCTCTTGCAGAGGACCCAGGTTTGATTCTCAGCACCCACATGGCAGATAAGAACCGTCTTTAACTCCAGTTCCAGGGGAACTGACCTCAACGGCATTGCACGACAGGAGTCCACCAACATACATGCAGACAATACATTCATACACATAAAAAATAATAAATAAAAAAATTTTTTTTTAAGTTTAGAAATAACCAAATGTACTTTTCCTGGCAATCTGTAAGTCAGTAAGGAAGTTGGGCTGAGGATGTGATCCACTGGGATCTGTGCCTAGCCATATTAGGAGGGAACTGAGCAATGCGAGTCAGGAACATTTAGTTAGGGTATGGAGAGAGAGCTCAGCAGTTATGAGCACAACTGGCAGAGGACCCAAGTTTGATTCCAGGTAGCTAACAACCATCCATAACTCCATGTCCAGGGGAAGCTGATGCCTTCTTCTGACCTTCATGAGCATTGCACGACACAGGTACACTTAGATACATGCAGGCAATACACTCTTACAGGAAAAAAGAAAAATACTAGATAAAATATGTTTTAACTTTTTTTAAAGAATATTTATCTACTTGTTAAGAGTTGGTATGTAAAAAACTTTTAAAGGATATCTACTGTCTAAGTTTAGGGATGTGGTAAAACATCCCAAAACAACTTTGTTGAAATGTGTTTTTGAGGAATATTGACTCAATTCCCACTTTCAGTTGTGAACTTCACATAACAAAGTAAATTGTTTTTGTTTGTTTGCCTGATCTACCATTTTAGATCTGTGATCTAAATCAGGCCAATAAGTGTTAATCAAGACTTTTTTCTGGAAATCTGTTAATCTGTACATTATTTCTATGATAGGTATGAAAAAGTAATGCCTGAAAATGCCATATGTTTCTACTAGTAGAGGACCTCCCCTAAGTTCTAAGCCAGTGCAGAGACAGAAATTAGAATATACAGAACTAGTCAAAAGGCAGACTGCCCTCACTTTACCAAGGAGTTCCAGATCAAGCCTTGAAAAAAGTTAACTTCCTCAGTTATGTGTTATGTGCTCACTCAACAATTTATTGGAAAGAGGTATTATGTGCACATTTATGTAACTATTGAGCAATTAAATTTTTGGCGTGTGTAAGGAAATTCTTATTCATGAAAAAAAATGAGTAGCAAAGGAAGTGCTAAACTTCTTTCAGTGTAAAAACTGCAACTGTGCAAACTAAGATAAGAAGTGATATTCAGAAACTCCTGCTGCATGTTAGTAAATTAATCAAATTCCCACCAGACCTGTATTGAAATCAGGACTTACCTGCCAAGGTGATAAGATTAAAGAATGTGGACATCTTCGAAGAGGCTGGCTCTTTTAAGTTGCTTTCTGTATCTTCAAAATGGGTTTCTTACATTAGAGGAAAATAAAATACTTGAATGTGAATGACAAAAATATAAAGACGATGTTCAGTCACTTCTCAGAATTCCTGTGACTTGGAACCCTTGAAGTCTTGAGAGCAGGAAAAATCGAATTCTGCATATTACAAAATAAAGTTAGTGCAAGCCAAGCCTGCAAGAAATAATTCTAGTAAGAACTATCTGGGAGTGTGTGATAGGTCTGATACATAAGTCCTGAACTCTACAAATAGTTCTCCCACTGCAATCTCTGAAAATGACGGCCATTTATGATGGAACAGGCAGAAATCCACTCTAGAAACAAAGAGTAAATGAAAGGTCCTTCCTGTTAGTGGCCAGGACTTGAATTATCTTCAGGTCATAATTAAAGCTTGGGTAGTTATACCAAGAGTATTAAAAAAATACCTGTGAAGAGTCAGACATCAGAAGTCAAAAATCACCTGCTTTGATTCTTAATTTACAGCTTCACCTCTGTGATGATTAGTTCACAAGGATTAATCAATAAGGATATATTGTTAGAATAACACAGAAGTTTTCTTAGTGTAGTTATGATTTTTCCACTACATTATTATTTATACTATCAACTAATAGCCAAGAGTTGTTATTGGAGCAATATGTGAGAAAATAATGATAAGAAACAGTGATTTAGCTACCATTCTTTCTCTTGGCTAACTTTGGTACCATATCAAGAAATTGACTTCAGTCCTACCCTACTGACCTTTATATCCAACTACATTAAAGGATAAAGCCCTATGTTTATATTTATTCCTGAAGTGGATTGGAACATGTGCTGAACACCAGAAATGTACCTTAGTTCTGAGAAACTTAATTCTTGCTAGTCCTTTCCATCTGGAAATGACACAGTTCAAGGACTGGCAACAATTATGCATTTTTAACCATTGTTCCATGTGGAAATCATTTATAGTATGACTTCTGGCTGCCATGGTATGTTCATTCTACAGCTAACTTTACTTAATAAAAACTTATCTGGTTAAGGGAAAATGTAACAATAACTAATGAACAATGTAATATTATGTAATAACCTTGGACTTGAAGGAAGATGCAATTTGAGCTGCCTTTCAAAGCTATTGTTCTCATTCTATGCTTCGCTGGACATTTTCAAAAGCATGTATACCAAAACTTGTATACATTCAAAGAGCCAAATTTTCTGTCTTAATTTTTAAACTATAACATGCAAAGATTTTTAAATATATAGGAAAAGTATGCTCATAGAATCATCCTGTCAACATGCAATATATTGAGTAATAAACACACATGGTTTTGGTTTGGTTTTTTTCTTTTATACTTTCTCCTATTAAACATGAAGGAAGACCAAATTTGATTAAAGAAAAAAAAATCAAACTTCTCTTAGAGTTGACTTCAAATTAAATAATGTTGTCTAGCTTAATTTGCATAGCATAGTCTATAACACATTGAAAAAGGCTCAGCAGCAGCCTAGAGAGATGCAATATCTTAGCAGTGGTTAAGAGCACTGGCTGCTCTTGCAGAGGACCCAGGTTCAGTTCTCAGCATCCACATGGCTGCTAACAACCATCTGTAACTACACTTCCAGAAGATCTATGCCTTCTTCTAACCTCCACAGGCATTGCACAACATTGGTGCTGTCCTGGATAGCTTTAGTGTCAACTTGACACACCTGGGTTGAGAGAGGCTTAATTGGGGAATTGGCTCCATTGGATTGGCCTGTGGCCACATCTGTGGAGTACTGTCTGATGATCGAGCAGGGTGGGAGAGCCCAGCCCACAATGAGTGGTGCCACCCTGGGCAGGTTGTTGTGTACCGTATAAGAAGGCAGGCTGGGCATGAGCCAGGGGGGCAAGCCAGTAAATGGCATTCCTCCATGGCCTGTGCTCCAGCTCCTGCCTCCAGGTTTCTGCCCTGAGTTCCTGCCTTGGGCTCCCTAAGTGATGAACTGTGACCCAGGAGATGTAAGCTGAATAAACCCTTTCCTTCCCAAGTTGATGTCAGTCAGAGTGTTTTGTCACAGCAATGGAAGACAAACCAGAACAGAAATTGGTACCAGAAGAGTGGGGTATTGCTGTGACAGACCTGACCTTGGTGTTTTGGGGAAGGATTGTGGAGGCATTTGGAACTTTGGGCTGGGAAGATCATTGAATGCCTAAAGATTGTTGCTGTGGAGCTTGGAGCAGTTTTGCTGAAGGAGTTGTAGAAGATGGAGGCCTGGCTTGTGAAGTTTCTAGTTTCAAAGGAGAGCAGAGATCATCAGGACTGTGTAATCTGTGGGTTCTGGTCAGCTGGGGCTGAGGAGAATCAGCTGTAAGTAACAAGAGACCAGAACCTGAAGTGAAACTTTTGTGGTACTGGGGCAATTGATGCTGGTTAGCTGGGGCTGAAAAATCAGCTGTAAGTAACAAGAGACCAGCATCACTGAGGTGAAATCTTCTGGGGAGAATATCTTCAAGGTCAGCACACAGAAGCTGTGACCCAGAAAGGGCCTGAGCCTCCATCTCGAGCCAGAAGCCGGACTTGGTAACGTGTAAGAGTCTCCTATATGGTTCCGGTGTTGAAATTTGAGGGGGTCACAGAGAGCAGCCGAGGCTTGGCACTGTGAGAGGTCAGGAAAGACCATTGGTGGAAGTGCACCTCGGTTGCTGTGAAGACCCCAGGATTGCAGGGGTCATGGAGAGAAGCTGAGGCTTTGCACCAGGAGAGGTCAGAAGAGACCATTGGTGAAGGTGCTGCCTCAGTTTCAGTAGCGACCCCAGCTTTTTGGAGATGCCGGTACCCTGGGACGACCACCAAGAGCAGCGGTAGGTGTAGAATGGAGTCGGCCTGGGCCTGCGAGATGAGTGTGCCACGGACGGCAGACTTCAAGAGAGCTGTGTGTGCCACCAGACAACAGCGTCAGAGAAGACGGAGCTGCTGAAAACCCTTTGGAGCCAGAAGATCATGAGTGAAGCCCAGGTGTCCAGCCTTGAGCTACTTGGACGGTTAGGTTTTGTTTGCAGTGTGCCTGCTTCTTCCCTTTGAAATTCAAACAGTACTGTTGTTTTGGATTTTACCGTAGCCCACAGTAAGCGACTTTTAATAGACTGACCCCTTTGAGCGTTTGGACCTTTTAAGGACTGTGGGTGGGCTCCTTTAAGTTGTACTGTCTTAGGTTGTGATTAATGTTAAATCCTACTTTGGGGGTAAGAATGGAAAGGTGGTAGTTTAATAGTGATGTGTTTTCTTGTGTCAAGTTGACAGGGAGCCAATGTTGCCTGGATAGCTTTAGTGTCAACTTGACCCTTAAGGCTAACCGGGTTTGAGGGAGCCTATTCATGGGAAATTGGCTCCATGGATTGGCCTGTGGGCCACATTCTGTGGAGTATTTATGGTCTGATGGTCGAGCAGTGTGGGAGGAGCCCAGCCCACAATGGTGGTGCCACCCTGGGCAGGGTGTTTGTACCGACATTAAGAAGTGCAGGCGGGGAGGGCCAGGGGAGCCAAGCCAGGAAACTAGCAGGCCATCCAACGGCGTGCGTGCAGTCCGCCCCAGGTCCGCACCAGTCGAGTGTCACGGGCCTGGGTGCCCGCAGTGAGGAGCTGTGCCCAGGAGGTGGAGAGGCTGAAAAACCCGTCTCCGCCCAAGGCGTTGGGGCTAGTTAGCCGAGGGTGTTTGCACTAGCAAGGGAAGACAACCAGAACAGGACACTGGGACGGACATGCAAGCAAAACACGCAAAACCACAGGAAATTGTCTTTAACTATAAGGGACTGAAGGTAGAGGCATGATAGGAGAGAAGGTCAGGGAGGTGAGAGCACTGACTCTGGGCAGAGGCCCGGTGTTCAGCGCCATATCACACCCACGTGCCAGCGAAACAATAGCGTGGACGCCAGTCGGGGACTGCGACACCTTCTTTCGTGATCCCCCAGCATTGGTCAGGACATTGGGTTCCACTTACATAACGACCGTTCAGTACATATAAACGAAAAAAAATAAATATCTTTAAATTAAAATAGCAAAAAAGGAAATTGCACTAGCATGGGGGTCCATGATGGAGCTCAGTGGTGAGAGCACTGCTGTTCTCCAGAAACCACAGTCTAATTTCCCACCCACATAGGCTGGGCTCAACAGCTGCCTGTTATTCCAGGTCTATCGGGTCAACTAGATCTTTGCTCAGGCACTCACTTGTGCACACACACGCCACATTGCCACAGACAAACATCAGGACACACTCATGCGCATATGTTAACAATAAAATAAATCTTTTTTTTACCAAAAAAAAGTGTAATACCAAAGTCCTGCTTCGTGAGCCGAGATGGGGCTTTTCAGGCCCTCTGAGTAAACAGCTTCGGGTGTGCCGACCGTGAACGAAATCTTATCCAGGCAAAGATTTTCCCATAGTGATGCGTGGTTCTTGGTTATACATGATGAGTTTCAGCACAGCTACATCAGCATAATTGTCACACAGTCGAGAAAGTAAACAAAAAATTTCACGTCAGGTTCTGTATTTTGTTACTTACAGCGGAGTCGTTCAGCCCCGCGGCACCACGAACCGCCCAGATAAAACATCACGATGTCTAACAGCCTCCCCTTGATATGCGCTGCTCCCGAAATAGAGATCATGAGCCCACGGCCTCTATCTCATCAACTCAGGCAAAAACTACTCCAAGCCCACAGCAACGAATCTTTAGGCATCAAGAGTTTCCCAGTCCAAAGTTCCCAAAACACCCTCCAAACATTCCCCCAAAACCACAAAGGTCAGTGTATGCTGGTCACAGCACATGTACCCCACTCTTCTGGTATCAATTTTCTGTTGAGTTGGTCTTCCAGCTTTGTTTTCATTTGCTTTGTCTTGTTTGTTTAACAAAACACTCTGATCGATACCCCTAGAGTTATTGATTGACGGAGGAAGGAAGAAAGGTTTTATTTCAGCTTACATCTCCAAGGGTCACAGTTCATCCACTTAGGAGAGGCAGGCAGGAACTCAGGGCAGGCAGGTAACCTGAGCAGAAGCTGAAGCACAAGCCATTAGAGGAGAACTGCACTGTTCCGGCTTGGCGTCAAGAAAAGATAAACGTCTTTAAAGATGCAAAAATTCCAATCAGATTGTAGTTTTTCGTGAGAGTCCTTGTGAACCCAGGAGGAGAAGAGTACTTGGGGTTTATTCTAGACGACAGAGCGGGGTGTTATCGAAGACAGCTGTCACAATTATAAAGTCACATGAAAGAAGTGGAGTCTATGGAAGTAAAGTAAAACAATGACAGTATGAATGTCTGGATTATGTTATACTAATCACCACCCCTGCCACCAGACATTAGGTCATCCCAACCAATGCAGTCTATAGTTTCTAGCTAGTCAAGGAAACATTTGTCTCAGCTGACAATGAAAAATTTATAGCTGAATCAAAAGTTCTGTCAGTGGACATATTTCCCCTCTATTTAGACTTTCCAAAGTAATAGGAATAATATAGTATTTTGATAATGGACTAAAAAATGCTTCTCTAAACCTCTTCTTTTTTGCTGCTTATTCCCATACTGTTCCTGGCATTAAGGCAATCACAAAATCATACAAGTATTGAAAATATTCTCAAACTGAATTTTGTCCTTCCTCTTTGCTGCTTTTTGGAAAATAAGTGCTCTGTGAAAATGTTTAGTTTGAATACTTTGGATATCATAGATGATAGATAGATAAATAGATTAAATACTAAAGATACATACATACATACATACATACATACATAGACATAGATATAATCAGAGCTAATATGAGTATGGCTGCCCCAAACAAGTCATCCCCTAATAAATAATTGATCATAAGTGTGATGGTTAATCCTGGGTGTCAACTTGACTGGACTAAGGAACAAATAAGAGAAAAAGGGTCTTCTGATTGAACCACCTCAACCCAGATGGCCCACCCCGAATGTGGCGTTACCTCTGCCAGCAGGCAGTATTAAGGCCACGGCAGAAGGAGCTGGTCCCTTTTCTCCTGCGGCTTGCCTCTCTCATCTGGTGAGTTTGTCTTGCTGCTGTGATCAACCTTTCGGATCCCAGCGTGTACTGAGACTGGCAGATCTCCTGGAATCCATTCGGGCCTTCAGCACTAGATTGGGACTACTGAGACATCCAGCCTTGCGGACTGAGCAGTTCCCTGGATTCTCGGCCTTTCCAGTGTGGTGCAGCTACTGTTGGACTCCTTGAACTCTGTCATGTGAGCAAATCAATAAATTGTATATAGCTATATATTCGTCCTGTTGCTTCTGTTTCTTTAGAGAACCCTGACTAATACAATAAGTAAGTGAATCCACATCACATTAAATGGAATTTAGCTATCACAGCTAGCCAATTTGATAATTCACAGAATAAACAGATAAATGATTATTAGTCCATACTACTAAGTTCTGGAGGATTTATTCTGCAACAAAAGTTGGCCCTGGATAAGGTAAGCAGAAAAGTAATTTAATGAAACATAAATACTTGAACAAATTTGATGAATCAGACCTGGAGTGTGACTGTGACCTGATCAGTGAGACGGATCTATCCAGAAGATTATTGATAGTGCCCACCATTCTGCTGACAATACTTTCATTTTTTGCTGCTGGCATTGAGGCCACCTAGCAGTGCCAGTGAGCATATCTAATCAAACCATCCCTTCATTCCTCTGTCACCCACTTAATATTTGAGACACTATTGTTTTCAGAATTCAATTGTAATAAAAAGCCACTTAGCCATGTCCAGCATTCTTCAGAGATTGTCATATTCAGTCTCTAGACTTTGATGGAAAGGATAAGACCTTGACTCTCATCAAAATTCACAAGAGTAAGTATTGTTAAAATACTTGAAACAAAATGCTTGAATAAAATATTTATGAAAAAAATTGAAAACACTCAGGGCAGAGAGTCATCTTGACAGCCTAATAGTCACATGTACCAGATAATTAAACTTTAAACTTGGATAAACCATGTTCTAACCCATAACAATGAAATTATCCTTTTCCATATATACACTTTATAAAGGACAGGTTGGAAAACTGACTTCAAGTGTACACAAAGGAACTTCCTGGGATGAAGTATTGGAAATGCCTACATCTAGATTGAAATGGAAGGTCCTCAGGTACCTTTGTTAAAACTCAGCAAATGCACATTTAAAGTCTATGCTTTCATCAACCTTAACAAAATAATAACTAATATATGCTTTTATAAGTCAATTTTCAGTGAATATTGTACTTCATAAGTGAATATTTTCAAAATATTTGTAAAAGGGAGAGAGAGAGAGATCTAAGAAACAATTTTCATTCTTCTATTGAGAAAAAAATTGATAAACATATTGCACATACCCTGCTCAGGTTTCTTGATTTTTAGATTAGCATCTTGGCATGTCTGTGGGGCATTTTCTTGATTGCTAATTGATGTATTAGGGCCTATCCTACTATGGGCATTGTGTGACATGTAGGCAATACATGCATACACATGAAATTTAAAAATATACAAATTTAAAAAAATAAACATATGGAAAGGCTGGAGAGATGTCTCAGCAGTTAAGAATACTGGATGCTCCTGCAGAGTACCCGGAATCAGTTCCTAACGTCCACATGGTGGATAACAACTATTTTAACTCTGATTCCAGGGGATCCCACACTCTCATCTGACCTCTGTAAGCATTGCATGACACAAGTGCCCTTACATGCATGCATACATTACACTCATATACATAAAATTAAAATAATAAAAATAAAAAGGTAAAATATACTATTTTTAAAGATTTCCATTTCTATACCTTCTTCAATAACTAGGCATTTATGTCTAATTTTCAAATAGAAAATTTTCACTCAAAGCATGAGCAATATTTCCACCTTCTGTCAATATTGGGCACATAATGTAATATACCTCATTAGAAAAAAATTACTTACATATTTTATTATATCTTACTAGTCTTTACCAAACATATAAAACCAATTATTTTAAACAATTTTCAAGCTTCATCAAAAGACTTTATTTCATCAAAAGATGAAATATTGATTTTCAAAAATATTTATCTAAATGCGCACAGAGCACAACACCAGCATGCGCCCAGCTAATGGGGTGAGCAGACTACATCTGTGTCCTGCACAATAGCCTGCAAAAGACCAGGTGAGCACAGCCTACTGGGGTGCTTTGTGCACCCCTGTGCCCATGGAGGCTTGGTATCATCTGGGACCTTCAAACCTTCGGGTCCCAGCATGCACTCTGGGTGGACTCAGATGCACACACAACACAACACCAGCATGCGCCCAGCTCAAAGCGTGAGTTCACCAACAGGATTCTGGCAGGCAGGCCAAGGTAGCAACCCCCCAACAACTCAGCCTGGGGAGCAGTGGTGCAGAGGATCTAGCAGGTACAGTGTTAGTGATTATAGCTTGTGTAGCCAACATTGAGACACCAGAACCCAAAGAAACAAATAAACAAACAAATCCACATGCCAAAGGCACACACACACACACAACTCAAAAAAAAAAAAAAAAAAAAAAAAAACATGGGAAAAGCTCATAATAAATCCACACCGAACACTACCAACCCTACAGAAGATTCCTACAGTGAGATCTCCCTGGAAGGAAACCAAGACATGGACTTGAGAAGAACAATTATGGCCATATTCAAAGAAATTAGAGAACTAAGGGAAGAGAAAGAAAAACTCAAGAAGGTGATAATGACAAACATTGGAAAGAATTAAGGGGAGAAAAAAAGAATTAAGGGGAGAGATTGAAAACCTCAAGAAGGACCTGGAAGGAGATAATGACAAATGCTGGAAAGAATTAAAGGGAGAAAATGAGAAACTCCAGAAGGAGATCCCAGGCCAAAATGAAAAAAGAAAATGACCAACGAACCAAGGAGCTACAAGTTGAGAATGGCAGGCTCCAAAAAGACATGGAAACACTAAAGAAATCACAGGATGAAATGAAAAAGGAAATTGAACATTCATCCAATCAACAGGAAAGGATGGGAAAAAGCCTCAGAAGCAGAATGGGAGATGCAGAAAAAAGAATATAAGACCTGCAGGATAACATGGACCAACTAGAATGCTCAAGTAAAGATTATGAAAATTTTAAAAAAACACAAGAGTGGCACAACCAGGAAATGTGGGACAGCATGAAAAGACCAAACCTCCACATCATAGGGATAGAAGGAGAAGAATCCCAAGACAACACTATTGACCAGATCTTCAACAGGATAATAGAAGAAAATTTCCCCAAACTGAAAAAAGACAAACCCATACAAATATAAGAAGCACATAGAGGGGCTGGAGAGATAGCCTAGCAGTTAAGAGCACCAACTGCTTTTGCTGAGGACCCACGTTTGATCCCCAGCACCCACATGGTGGTTAAGAACCATCTGTAACTCCAATTCCAGGAGAACTCCAGTTCCAGGGGAATCCAACACCCTCTTCTGACCTCTGCGGCATTGCACGACATGGGTGCACAGACCTACATGCAGACAGTACATTCATACACATACAAAAATAAAAATTTTTTAAATTTAAAAAAAGAAGCACATAGAACACCAAACAGACAGGAACAGAAAAGAAATTCCCCACACCATATAACTGTTAAAATACTAGATGCTCAAAACAAACACAAAGAACCGAAAGCCACAAGAGAAAGACAACAAGTTACATATGAGGGGAAATAAATTGGAATCACAGCTGACTTCTCAGTGCAAACTATGAAAGCTAGAAGAATGTGGACCAAAGTATTCCCAGTTCTAAATGACTTTAGAACCAACCCAGACTACTATACCCAGCAAAAATGTCAATCATAGTTGAAGGAGAAAGAAGAATCTTCCACAACATGAAAAAGATGAAAGAATACATGTCAAGAAACCAACACTTCAGAAAATCCTCAAAGCAATCCAAAGAACTGAGGAAGGGAGCAATTATCCCTAAGCAATCAAAGAGAGAAAGCAACAAAAGCATAACAGAGTAAATACAAAATTAGACCAAGAATGCAAACAAAAAAATAAGGTAAAAGGAAACAACACACATCTCTCAATAATAACTTTAAATACTAATGGTCTAAATTCCCCAATCAAAAGGCATAGACTAGGAGAATGGATCAGGAAACTGAATCCTTCTATATGCTGTCTACAAGAAACCCATCTCACCAGCAAGGACAGACACCTCCTTAGAGTGAAGGGATAGAAAAAATATTCCAAGCGAATGGTACTAATAAACAAGGAAGAGTGGCTGTTCTAATATCAGACAAAATAGATCTCAAAGTTAAATTAATCAGAAGAGACAAAGAGGGCCATTACATCCTTGTCAAAGGAACAATGAACCATGAAGACTTCACAATCCTAAATGTCTATGCACCAAACTCCTGTGCACCTAACTTTATAAATGCTACTCTGCAGGACCTCAAGACACAGATTAATCCTATCACAGTAATAGTGGGGGACTTCAACACCCCACTGAGCCCCTTGGATAGATCAACAGGACAAAAAATAAACAGAGAAACATCAGAACTGAACAATACAATACACCAAATGGACCTCACAGACATCTACAGAATATTCCACTCAAACACCAGAGAAAATATTTTCTACTCAGCACCTCACATAATATTCTCCAAAATTGACCACATACCTGGCACAAAAGGAACCTCAACAAATACAAAGGATAGAAATTATTCAATGCATTCTATCAGACCACAGTGCAATAAAGCTCAGTATGAATACCAAAATAAGTCCAACTAGCTACAAGAACACATGGAGATTAAGCAACACAATCCCGAATAATGAATAGGTCAGGGAAGAAATAAAGAGTGAAATAAAAATATTCAGGGAACTGAACTAAAAAGACAATACAACACAACAAAACCTGTGGGGTAATTTAAAAGCAGTCTTAAGAGAGAAATTTATAGACCTAAGTGCCCAGGCTGAGAACCGTCTGAAGCTCCAATTCCAGGAGAACTCCAGTTCCAGGGGAATCCAAGACCCTCTTCTGAACTCCGCGGCATTGCACGACACGGGTGCACAGACTTGCATGCAGACAGTACATTCATACACAAACAGAAATAAATAAAAAATTAATAAAAAAAACAGAAAGGGAACAAGTAAATGATCTAACACTGCAGCTAAAAACACTCGAGAGACAACAACAAATGAACCCTAAACCCAACAGACAGGAAGAAATAACAAAAATCAGAGCAGAAATCAATGAAATAGAAACAAAGAAAGCAATACATAAAATCGATGAATCCAAAAGCTAGTTCTTTGAAAAGATAAACAAAATAGACAGGCCTCTAGCCCCCCAAAAAGAGAGAACAACTCCAAATCAATAGTATTCGTGATGAAAGGAGAAACATCACAACAAGCAGAGAAAAGATCCAGACAATCATACGAGAATACTTCAAAAACCTATACTCCACTAAATTTGAAAACTTAAGAGAAATGGATGAAGATCTGAAATTCCAGGAACTCACAAAGCTTAACCAAGAAGAGATTGACAGTTTAAACAGACCCCTAATATTTGAGAAAATTGAAGATGTAATAAAAAAAAAAAAAAACTCCCAATTAAAAAAGCCCGGCGCAGGTGGTTTCACAGAAGAATTCTATAAACTTTTAAAAAGGTCCTACAACCATTGTTATTCTCAAACTGTTCAGAAGGATACAAAACAGAGAGAATTCTCCCAAACTCCTTCTATGAAGCAGCATCACTCTAATCCAAACCAGGCAAAAGATGTAAGCAAAAAGAAAGCTATAGACCCATCTCACATAATGAACATAGATGCAAAAATTCTCAACAAAATACTTGCAAATCGAATACAGACCCACATCGAAAAGACATCCATCATGACCAATTGGATTCAACCAAATAGCAGGATGTGTCAACATAAAACACATAAAGGACTTAAAGACAAAAACCACACACATCTCAATTGATGCCAAAAAGCCTTGACAAAATCCAGCATCCCTTCATGTTTAAAGTCCTAGAGGGACTAGGATTTGAAAGAACATTCCTGAACATGATTAAAGGCCATATATATATATATATACATATATATATATATATATCCCACTGCCAACATCATCCTAAATGGAGAAAAATTGGAACCATTTCCCTTAAAGGTGGGAACCTGGCAAGACTGCCCCTTATCAGCACTCCTCTTCAACACAGCTCTTGAAACACATGCTAGGGCAATAGGACAAGAGAAGGAAATTAAATGCACACTAATCAGAAAAGAAGTTAAGCTCTCCCTTTTTGCAGATGATATGATAGTTTACCTAAGGGATGCTAAAAACTTCATCAGAAAACTTCTAGAAATGATTAAGAGTTTTAGTAAACTCGCAGGATACAAAATTAACCTAGAAAAATCAGTATCCTTTCTTTATACCAACAATAAACAAGTGGAGAAGGAATATAAGAAGACCTTCCCACTCACAATAGCCTCAAAAATAATAAGATACCTGGGAAAAAACCTAAGCAAAGATACAAAAGACCTCTACAACAAAAATTTTAAACCCCTGAAGAAGGAGATTGAAAATGACATCAAAAGTTGGAAAGACCTCCCAAGCTCATGGATTAGAAAAATTAATACAGTAAAAATGTCCATTTTACCCAAACTGATATACAGATTCAACACAATTCCAATCAAAATCCCTATGAGCTTCTTCACAGACTTGGAAAAAAATCCTTAAATTCATATGGAAACACAAAAGACCCCAAATAGCTAAAGAACCGTGAATGAAAAATGCAATACAGAGAGGATTGCCCTACCAGACTTCAAACTATATTACAGGGCCATAGTCATAAAGACAACCTGGAAATGGCACATAAACAGACCCATTGACCAATGGAACAAAATTGAAGATCCAAACTTGAGCTCATACAATTTCAGCTACCTCATATTTGACAAAGGGGAAAAAAACCCCAGTGGAGGAAGGATAGCATCTTCAGCAAATGGTGCTGGCAAAAATTGGATCATCATTGCGGGGTTCCCTCTCCATCCCAGCTCCATAGAGCAGGCCAGTCCTCGAGGGTTCCCAGTGATGGGGGTCAGGGAAGGTGAGTGTACTGTCTGCCTGCTCCCCAGCCTTCCTTTCCCGAAGACAATCAGACGCGACAGGTAGTCTAGTCAAGCAGTCTAGTCTGCAAGCACTACGGCAGTTTATAAAGGCAAAAACCACAAGGGAAAGTTCATGGTGCAAAACAGGCAGCCAGTCATTTTAAAAGTCAAAGCAGCATGCAGGCTGCATGAACTGATTGTCCCATAGACTTCAATAGTAAGCATGAGCTGATCAGGAGCTGCCCATGAGTAAGGAAATAGCTAGAGACAATCAGAAAAATTTCAAAACAAGCCTGGCTGCACCAACCTTACTTCCTTTAGGTGCCATCTTGTTTACTTAACACCAGCTGACAAGGGCCCCTCACATCATTTGTAGAAGAACAAAATTAAACTCTTATCTCTCACCATATACAAAAATAAACTCCAAGTGTATCAAAGATCTCAACATGAAGTCTGAAACCCTGAATGTCATAAAAGGAAAAGTTGTCAGCAACCTACAAGACAAAGTTGTCAGCAACCTACAAGACATAGGCATAGGAAAAGACTCTAAATCAGACAGCAGCTGCACAGGAAATAAAGTCAACAGCTGACAAATGGGACCTCATAAAACTCAAAAGCTTCTGTACAGCAAAAAAGAAACAATCAAAGAGGTGAAGAGAAAACCCACAGAGTGGGAGGACATCTTTACCAGTGATACATCTGACAGAGCATTAACATCAAGAATACATAAATTACTCAAAACACAAAGAAGAAGACAAATGACCTACTCAAAAGATGGGGTAAAGAGCTGAACAGAGTCTTCACCAGTGAGGAATTAAAGATGGCCAAGAAACATCTTAAAAAGTATTCAACATCATTAATAATTAAGGAAATGCAAATTAAAACCACTCTCACATAGCATCTCACTCCAATATGACTAGCTAAGATCAAGAAACAAAAGGCAACAGATGCTGGAAAGGTTGTAGGGGAAAGGGGAACACACATCTACTGCTCCTGGGAATGTAAACTTGTTCAACCACTATGGAAAGCAGTGTGGAGAACCCTTAAAAGACTTGGAATGAACCTACCACCTGACCCAGTCATACCACTCCTGGGTATATACCCCAAAAACTCATCCTACCCCAAAGATACATGCACACCCTCTTCACAATAGTGAAGAGCTGGAACCAACCCAAATGCCCTTCAACAGATGAGTGGATGACAAGAATGTGGTACATCTACAGAATGGAGTACTATTCAGTGGTAAAGAAATATGGCATTATGAACTTTGCAGGTAAATGGATGGAGCTCGTAGCCATTATGCTGAGTGAAGTAACACAGTCCCAGAAAAACAAACCATGAATGGTTTCCCTCATCTGTGGATACTAATACCAAACCCCCACATGAAAGTCAAGCTGAACAACATTATTACTATATATTTCTGTTTATCTGAAAGCAACTATGTTATTATAAGGTGAAACTCTCAATGGGCTCTAGAATCCATCCACCACTTATTTTCAGACTCTGTAATTACTGTATATGTGTGGAGAGTATGTATCCATATTTTAGACTAATATAAAATTAATGGAGGAAAATTTGAATTCCTAAGCATAAAAAAAAGATTGAGAGAAAGATGCAGGACAGCTATATCAGAACGCATGATCTGGGGTGAGGTAGGGGGGAGGGAAAGGGAAATATGCCTGAACTGAATTGAAAATGATGTCTGAAAAACACAAAACATCAATAAAAGCACCAAAAAATATTTATTTAACTATTTTGGACATATTGTCACTAATCTTTCTATTGAGCCTCATAAATTACAACTGGTTCCAAATGATATCATTTGGATGTGAGGGCAGTCTGGCTGCGACATTTGTCACCCCATTGATCGCCAGGGTTGATTTGGCTGATCTGGCTGGTTAAGCTGTTGTGCCCTTCCTCCCTCAACCCTCCTCATGCTCCGTTGAAGAGGAGGACCTTCCCTGATAGAGGAGGACTGGTCTTCAGTCAAGGGTATATGAGTAGCTGTGCTCCCCTGCTAGATCCTCCAAACAAGCTCTCAAGGTCCAAAATGATATCATTAAACTGTTCTCAATAGCTTCTAGATATTTGCACTTGACTTCAACCTCTCCTTGGAAGTCCTAATCTATATTTTTCTGATATTGTTGCTTCTGTTAAAGGAGACACTGAATTAAATTCACCTTGCCACAGTGTGGAAACTCTCCAACTCTTTTTCTATTACAACAATTACAAATAGAAGATGAATTAAAAACAAAACAACTTCTTCATATATGATTATATTTGCCTATATGTTTTTTCCTCATCATTGACAGTTTTTTTTAATTTATTTATTTTTTATGTTACTAATCAAATCTAGACCCATGTCCCCCCACCCTATCCGCCCACCCTATCCCCCCACCCCACCAGAGCTCACGTATTCTGCAAAATATGCTTTTCATCTCCTTCTCAGTCTTTACCAAAATTCTCCATGTGGAAGTTGACTGTTCTGAGGAAAAGGAAGAAGTTCACCGTTTCAGTCAGTTCTTTGATGCAGTCCTTTCTGTTGTTGTTGTTGTTGTTGTTGTTATTGTTGTTGCTGTTGTTTCCAATATGCATCACTCCCAACTACTCGGACAAAAGCTCAAGGGGCAGTGCACAAGAAATACAACTAAGTAATTGGCACTAGCATCCACAGATGAGGGATACCATTCATACTTTGTTTTTCTGGGACTGTGTTACTTAACTCAGCATGATATCTGATTTCCTACAAATCTCAAGATGTCATCTTTCTGTATTGCTGCATAGAACTCCATTGTGTAGATGTACCACATTTTCTCTATCCACTCGTCAGTTGAGGGGCATTTGGGTTGGTTCCAGCTCCTTGCTATTGTGAAGAGAGCTGAAATAAACATGGATGTTCATGTATCTCTGGGGTGGGATGAGTCTTGTGGGTACATGCCCAGGAGTGGTATGGGTGGATCGGGTGGCAAGTTCATTCCAAGTCTCCCAAGGGTTCTCCACGCTGCTTTCCATAGTGGCTGTATGAGTTTACATTCCCACCAGCAGTGGATGAGTGTTCCTCTTTCCGCACAACCTCTCCAGCAATTGGTATCATTTGTTTTCTTGGTCCTAGTCAGTCTTATTGGGGTAAGATGATATCTTAAAGTGGTTTTGATTTGCATTTCCTTAATGATTAGTGATGTTAAACACTTCTTAAGGTGATTCTCAGCCATCTCTAATTCCTCACTTGTGAAATCTATATTCAGCTCTTTGCTCCATCTATTGAGTGGGTCATTTGTTTTCTTTCTTCTTTGTTTTTTGAGTAGTTTATATATTCTGGAAATCAATGCTTTGTCAGATGTTTCTGTGGTGAAGGTTTCCTCCCACTCTGTGGGATTTCTCTTCACTTCCTTGATTGTTTCTTTTGATGTACAGAAGCTTTTGAGTTTGATGAGGTCCCATTTGTCAATTGTCGACCTTAATTCTTGTGCAGCTGCTGTCTGATTTAGGAAGTCTTTTCCTACGCCTATGTCTTGTAGTCTGCTGCCAACTTTTTCTTCTATCACCTTCAGAGTTTGGGGTTTCACGTTGAGGTCTTTAATCCATCTGGAGTTGACTTTTGTACAGGGCGAGAGGTAGGGGTTTAATTTCATTCTTCTACAAGTGGTGATCCAGTTTTGCCAACACCACTTGCTGAAGATGCTGTCTTTTCTCCATTGTGGCTTCTTGGCCCCCTTGTCAAATATGAGATGGCTGAAATTGTATGTGCTCAGATTTGGATCTTCGGTTTTGTTCCATTGGTCAACAGGTCTGTTTTTGTGCCAGTACCAGGCTGTTTTTATGACTATAGCCCTGTAGTATAGTTTAAAATCTGGTATAGAGATCCCTCCTGTGTAGCTCTTTTCACTCAGGATTGATTTGGCTATTCGGGGTCTTTTGTTTCTCCAAATGAATTTAAGGACTTTTTTTCCAAGCCTGTGAAGAAACTCTTGGGGATTTTGATTGGGATTGCATTAAATCTATATAAGAGTTTTGGTAGAATGGACATTTTTACTATGTTAATTTTCCCAATCCATGAGCACGGGAGGTTTTTCCATCTTCTGATGTCTTCTTCAATTTCTTTCTTCAAGGGTTTAAAATTGCTGTTGTAGAGATCTTTGATGTCTTTGGTTAGGTTTGCTCCTAGATATTTTATTGTTTTTGAGGCTATTGTGAATGGGAAGTTCTCCTTGAATTCCTTCTCCAGTTGCTTGTTGTTGGTGTAAAGGCTACTGAATTTTTAGGTTAATTTTGTATCCTGCCACTTTGCTGAAGCTGTTAATCATTTCTAGGAGTTTTCTGGTGGAGTTTTTAGCATTCTTTAAGTAAACAATCATATCATCAGCAAAAAGGGATAACCTGACTTCCTCTTTTCCAATTAGCACTCCTTTAATTACATTTTCTTGCCTTATTGCCCTAGCAAGTGTTTCAAGCACTATATTGAAGAGGAGTGGTGATGGGTGCAGCCTTTCTGAGTTCCTACCTTTAAAGGGAATGTTTCTGTCATTTCCCCATTTAGGATGATATTGGCTGTGGGTTTCCTGTATATGGCTTTGATTACATTGAGGAATGGTCCCTCCAATTCAATTCCCTCTAGGATTTTAAGCATGAAGCAATGCTGGATTTTGTCAAAGACTTTTTCTGCATCAATTGAGATGATCATGTGGTTTTTGTCTTTCAGTGCATTTACATGCTTGATGATATTTATTGATTTTCATATGGTCAACCATCCCTGCATCTCTGGTATGAATCCAACTTGGTCTTGATGGATGATCTTCTTGATATGGGTCTGTATGCGATTTGCCAGTATCCTGTTTAAAATTTAGGCATCTGTGTTCATTAATGAGATGGGTCCATAGTTCTCCTTTTTGGTTGTATCTTTGCTTGGCTTTGGTAATAGAGTGATTCTGGCTTCATAGAAGGAATTTGTGAGAATTCCCTCTGTATCCTTCTAAACAATTTCAGTAATCATGGTTGTAGGTCTTTTTGAAATGTTTTATAGAATTCTGCTGTGAATCCATTTGGGCCTGGGCTTTTTTTAGTTCAAAGGTTTCTTATTACATCTTCAATTTCTTCATTTATTATGGGTCTGTTTAAGCTGCCGATCTCTTCTTGGTTTAGCTTTGGTGATTCCCAGGATTTCATACATTCATCCATTTCTTCTAGGTTTTCAAACTTGGTAGAGTATACATTTTTGAAGTATTCCCGTATGATTTTCTGGATCTTTTCATTGTTGTGATATTTCCCCTTTCATTACAGATTGTATTGATTTGGAGTTGTTCCTTTTTTCTTTTGGTTAAGTGGGCTTGAGGTCTATCTTGTTTATTCTCTCAAAGAACCAACTTTTGGATTAATTGATTTTTTGTATTGTTTTCTTAGTTTCTATTTCATTGATTTCTGCTCTAATTTTGTTATTTCTTCCTGTATGTTGTGTTTAGGGTTCATCTGTTGTTGTCTCTCAAGTGCTTTTAGCTGCAGTGTTAGATCGTTCACTTGTGCTCTTTCTGTTTTTCTAATGTAGGCATCCAGGGCTATAAACTTCCCTCTTAGGACTGCTTTTAAGGTATCCCATAGGTTTTGTTATGTTGTATTGTCATTGTCATTCAGTTCCAGGAATGCTTTTATTTCTTTCTTTATCTCTTCCTTGACCCATTCATTATTCAAGAGTGTGTTGTTTAGGTCTCCCTGTGTTCTTTGAGGCCGTAGGGCTTGTCCTGGTGTTATGTTGAGCTTTATTGCAATGTGGTCGTTATAGAATGGCATGAAATTATTTAGCAATCTACTTTGGTATTTGTGGAGGTTTCTTCTGAAGCCCCAGTAAGTGTGTGGTTGATTTCTTGGAGAATGTTCGCATGAGGTCTGTAGTAGAAAAGTGTATTCCTAGGATTCGGAGATGGAATGATTGTAGAAGTCTGTGAGGTCCATTTGGTGTATTCATACTTCAGGTTCGAGACTTATCTCGCTGTTTATTCTTTGTCACTGTGACCTGTCCAAGGGTCTCAGGGAAGTATGGGTCCCCCCACTATGAGTTTACTCGGGGTTAGTCTTGATTGTGCGGCCTTGAGAATTTGTCTTATAAAGTTTGGTGCACCAGAGATTGGGCATATATATTCATATATGTGAAACTTCTTGTGAATCTTGTTCTTCATAACTAGAATGGTATGGCCTTCTTGGTCTCTTCTGGATTCTTTTACTGTTGAACTCTATTTTGTCTGATATTAAATAGCAACCCTCTTTCCTTTTGTACCATTTGCTGGAATATTTTTTCCTATCCTTCATCTTAAGGTGGTGCCTGTCCTTGAAGGTGAGATGCTTCTTGTAGACAGCATATCATGGATTCTGTTTCCTAATACACTCTCCCAGTCTAGGTCTTTTTGATTGGGGAATTTAGTCCATTAATATTTAAGGTTATGACTGATAGGTTTGTGTTGTTTCCTTTTGCCTTATTATCCATTTGCGGTTTTGGTTTAGGTTTCTACTTCTGCAGTTATGCTTTTATTAATTTCTCTCTCTAGGTGCCTGTGGATGGTTGCTCCTTTCTTCTGTCCTTTGAATTGCTTCAAGTATTCTCTGAAGGGTTGGTTTTCCAGACTTGTATTTTTTCATCTTGTTTATGTCATGGAAGGTTTTTCTCTCTCCTTCAACTATAATCGACATTTTTCTGGGTATAGTAACCTGGGTTGGCATCTATAGTCCTTTAACACTGGGAATGCTTTGCTCCATGTTCTTCTTGCTTTCCTAGTTTGCATTGAGAAGTCAGTTGTATTTCTGATAGGCTTCCCCTTATAGGTGACTTGTTGTTTTTTTCTTGTGGCTTTAAGGATTTTGTCTTGGTTTTGGGTGTCTAGCATTTTAACTATGATGTGGCATGGAGAGTTTCTTTTCTGATTTTGTCTGTTTGGAGTTCTATGTGCTTCTTGTATTTGTATTGGTTTGTCTTTTTTTAGTTTATTCTGTTGAAGATCTGATTAATACCATTCTCTTGGGATTCTTCTCCTTCCTGTATTCCTATGATCAGAGGTTTGATCTTTTCATAGCATCCCACAGTTCCTGGTTGTTCCACTTTTGTGTATTTTTAAATTTTTCATAATCTTTACTTGAGGTTTTTAGTTGTTCTGTGTTATCTTCCAGGTCTGGTATTCTTTGTTCTGCTTCCTCCATTCTACTTCTGGGGCTTTTTCCATTCCTTTTCTTTTGATTGGATGAGCGTTTGATTTCCTTTTTCGTTTCCTCTTTTGATTTCTTTAGTATTTCCACTTCCTTTTGGAGCTTCTCAATCTCTTCCTGTAGCTCTTTGCTTCGCTGGTTGGTTTCCTTATCCTTTTCATCATGGGATCTTTTCAGTGTTTCCACTTCCTTCTGGAGTTTGTCATTCTCTCTCTCTAGGTCCTTCTTGAGTTCTTCATTCTCTTTTCTTAATTCTTTGATTTGCTGTTTATAATCTTGTACTTCTTTAAGTATGTTCACAATTGTACTTCTGATATCTGTGTCCTGGGCCATACCCAGGGGAATCCCACTGTAGGAATCTTCCACGGGGTTGGTAGAGCTTAGTGTGGGATTATCCTGCACTTTTCCCACATTGTCTCTTCTTCATGTTCCTGGCATATGGGCTTCTCCTTGCCTGTATTCCAATGTGGGTCCCAAATTTCTCTTCACTGTGTTGAACATTTGCTTTGCTTGCCTCCTTCAGATGCCTTCGTTGTTTGTTTGATTGATTTTTTTTTTTTTTTTCTTTACTCCTTGCTTATGGAGTGTTGACTTCTCTAAGCTTTAGGCTTTCTATTGAAAGTCCAACTCACTCATCCCTTTCTGTTCTGAAGGTTCTCCAAAGAATCCACTTGGACACTCCTTCCTTTGGTAATCCCAGTTGGCCGGTGTGGGGGAGGTGCTCTTTATCCCGTGCCCTGTACCTGTGCTTCAGGTGGTCTTGGGAGATCTCTGATCTCAAGACTCACACAAACCCACCTTCTTTTATATCAGCTGGGAGGATAACTCCACCCCCACAGCCACAAAAGCCAATCAAGCCAAAGACAACTAAATTAAATCAAACAACAATCCACCTGAAGCACCTAGCTCCTACCTACCTGTGCTTCAGGTGGTCTTGGAAGATCTCCAATCTCACCTATTTGTTTTTAAAACTCCTTTTTCCTTTGTAGCAATGATTAGACAATTAACTCCCTCTTTAAGAATTTAGAATGGTTACTTCTACCCAATAAATCCAAATGAAATGTATTTTCACCTCAAATCAACAAAAAATTAATTATTCTTATTCAACAGAGCTGATACAAATCCAATCAATTTACTAGACAAGATTTGATATTACTTATCTTTTCTTATCTCCAAATTCTTTTTTTAACCAGTGTTTTATTGAAGCTCTGTGCATTTCATACAATCCTTGTCTCCAATTTCAACTTTCTTTTACAGACCACAGAAAAATTACAAATAATTTTCCTGTTTTATTGAGAAAACTTTTCTTTTTATTTGCATGTAGAATTTCATTACTTCATATACAAATATTTTCTTCTATAAATACATATCCCATTTCTAATGCACACCCAAAATTTTTTTTTCAGATGGAGGCAATAAATCAGGCAAATGAATTATTACATAGTGCTGGCATATGACACTCTCTCTAACCCCTGGAGCAAAAACCACTCAGCAGATAGAACTGTTAGCTGCTATTTCTGCTTTCAAACAATCCCCTAATTAACTTTTGAGTTTACTAACCTACTCGCACTATATTTCTCAAGCCATCCCACTATTGTTTTGGGCCATTTGGGCTCATTCCTCAGTCTATTTTGTTATAACTATTTACCTCTATTTTAAGCATCTTTCAAAGATGAACTCAGAGCATTTGATCTCACACAGAATTACCTGGTGTCTAGTTAAAAACATCATCATACTATCTACTTGCCATTTCAATCATCACAGGTACAAACTCAACAAATTATGCAATCCTGTCCTGACTGTCAATCATTAAGCACCATCATTAAAGAAGTCCAAAAGATGGGCTGGAGAGATGCCTTGGCAGAGCACTGGCTCCTCTTGCACAGGACCCAAGTTCAGTTCCCAGTATCTAGATGGCTGCTATCAACTGTCTGCAACTCCTGTTCCAGAGGAATCTGATGCCCTCTTCTGACCTCCATGGGTATGGGATGACACAGTTACACTTACATACATGCAGATGATACACTTATACACATAAAATAAAATAATAAAGAAAGAGCTTAAAAAATTAAAAGATAAATATTTAAAAGGAGAAAAAGATATCTGTTTCAACGAATTTAAAGAGTATGGGAATAATATCCTGAATTAATTCCAAGAGTACATAAACAGCTAAATAAAATAAGAAAACAATTCACTGTATGAAAATATAACTAAATTAAGAAATGTAAATACTGGAGAAAAATAAACCAAAATGAGATGAAGTTAAATGTTCAATAAGCCAAATAAAAGATCAATAGGAAGCCTCACATACAGGATGGATCACGTGATAGGCATAATATCAGATCTTGAAGACAAAGTACAGAAATTGGACTTACCACTCCAGGAAAAATGATAAAAAAATAATTTTTTTCAATGCATCAATGGAGCATGCAAGATCTTTGGGACATCATGAGACACCAAATCTAAAATTACGGGCAGAGAAAGATGAGAACTCCATTTTTATGCAAAACCATATAAATTATTTTTAATAATATCATAGAAGAAAAATGTCCTGGGGCTGGAGAGATGGCTCAGTGGTTAAAAGCACTGACTGCTCTTGTGAAGGACCAAGGTTTGATTCTCAGCACCTGCATGGTGGCTAAGAAACAACTTTAACTGCAGTTCTAGGGGAATCCAACACTCTCTTCTGACTTCTGAAGCATTGCACGACAGGGGTGCACTTACTACATGCAGACAGTACACTCATACACATAAAATAATAAATAAATTTTAAAAAAAGAATAATATCCTAATTTCCATTGTGGTACAAGAGGTCTATAGAATATCAAATGGACAGGACCAGAAAAGAGGCACCCCATGTCACATTATAGTCAAAGCACTAAACATACAAACTAAGGAAAATGTACTAAGGGTTGCAAGAAAGAAGGCCAAAATCACATATGACAGCATATTTAGGGGCTGGAGAGATGGCCTAGCAGTTAAGAGCACCAACTGTTCTTGGAGAGGACCCAGGTTCGATCCCCAGCACCCACATAGTGGCTAAGAACCGTCTTTAACTCCAGTTCCAGGGGAATCCGACGCCTTCTTCTGACCTCCACAGCATTGTGCAACACAGGTGAACAAACCTACATGCAGACAGTACATTCATACACATAAAAAAAGGGAAACCCTAAAAACCTGCAGGATTGGAACAAATGCATTTCAAGATGTGAAAGACCACAACTGCCACCTCAGTCTACTAGGCCAAGCAAAACTATCTACCATAATTGGAGAAGCCTGTGGTGTTTGTAATGAAACTTGTATTTTATGGTCTCTAAGGACAAGGTTCCCACAGTTTTCTCTGGAATTCTGCCAAAATTTAGTGACTATTAGGTTCATTAGTCATGTTTATGTTTTGGCCACAAAGGACCTTTATTAATCTGCTGTATATCCCTAACAGAGAACCATAATAAAACAGACGCCTTTCTTCACAGTTTAAGAAACTCTTCAGGCAGAAAAAAATTTTTTACATCTTTCAAAACTATTATGAAAATCATTTTATTATATCCCTCTATTTCAGTTTCAAGTTATACTAAATAAGTTACTAAATTTAAAATGGAATAGAGTCTTTGATGTGAATCTGTTGATGAAAAAAAGCGCATTGCCTTCTGCAAAGGAATTGTCTATCTATGCACATTGTCTTATGATATATACACTATTTTATCCTGCATATACATTCAGCTTCATCTTCAGGGCAATCAAGATTATAATATCAACTAAAGCATGATTATCTTCCAGCAAAGTAAGTATGCTTTAGTTTCACTGTTCAATTTCTTTCTCCTTCCAACATTCTATTTCCATGGTCTGTGTAACAGTCATAATTATCTGTTTAAAAATCAAAGATGTCAATAAAGTAAGGTTGATACTGACAGACAAAGAAATAGTTTTATTTGGGGCTAGAGAGATGGCTCAGTGGTTAAGAGCATTGGCTGCTCTTGCAGAGGATCGGGGCTTGATTCCCAGCAACCACACTGCAGCTATCAACTGTCTATAAGCCCAGTTCCAGGGAAATCCAATTCCTTCTTCTGACTCTTCGGGCATTGCATGACACAGTGTCACACACATGAAGGCAATATGCCCATACACATAAAAATAATGAGTAAAATATTTTTTAAAAATCATTTACTTTATTTTTCTATTTTATTTATTATTTTTATATTTTGTGTATGAGTGGTTTGCTGCATGCATGTAAGTGCACCTGTGTTGTGCAATGCTGGTGGAAGTGAGAGCCAGCATCCGATCCCCTGGAACTAGAGCCACAGACAGCCAATAGGTGCCATGTGGGTGCTGCAGACTTGTACTCAGGTCCTCTGCAAGAGCAGCCAGTGCTCTCAACTGCTGACCCATCTCTCCAGCCCCATAGACAAAGAAGTAGTTTAGTTATTTGTGGTGCCATTTTGGTTCTACAGAAATTAAATATGAAGGGTTGACAAGGTGGCTCAACAGTTAAGAGCACTGGCTATTCTTACAGATGACTCAGGTTAGATTCCCATCTCCCAGATGGTGGCTAACAACTGTCCATAACTCCAGTTCCAAGGGAAGCCCACGTTCTCTTCTGGCCTCCATGGGCATTCCATACCACAGGTGCACTTGCATACATCCAGGCTATATACGCATACACATTTATTTTCAGGAGGGACTCAGTCAACTATCCATCACTCTTTTTATCCTCAGTATTTACACTTGACCAGTCACATCACAGATTCATAAATTTGCCCTAATAAATTCATGAATACTCAGAGAAACCAGTTAAATTTAGAAGCCTGTAACAGAAGTGATTTGATCCACAGTGACATTTTCACATATAGATAGATAGATAGATAGATAGATAGATAGATAGATAGATAGAGTGTGAAACTATAATACCCTTCATGAAAGTGCCAAAATACCTGCAATGTTATCATTCATGACTTCTGAGTTCATAGTAAATTATCCTTAAAACCCTTGAATTTGAAAGTGTAGCTAAACTTCATTGATTTAACAGATCATTTACTTCATAATCAGGTATCTCGGGGAAAGGCATTAACAACTCGACATGAAGGACATGTCTTCTGGAGTGTGTTTCGGGAGTTTGACCATTGTGTGATAAACTATTTTTTAGAGGAAACTCTGTTTTTCTTTGAAGTAGGGGGAAAACAAAACTGTTTACAGAATAGACGAAATAGACCATTTTTTTTCTCATGACACATATGGGAAGATTAATCATATCTGGGCCTTGGAAAAAAATCATTCTGATTATATTAATTAAAAAACTAAGTGAAATTGACAAACTAATGAATATGTTGAGAAATAAATACCATCTTGATGCATGCCCCCAACTGCAGTAGTCCTGAACTCTTCCCCCTTGATATTCCATTAGAAGAACAAAGAACAGGTTATCAGAGGCACCAAAATTCAAATCCTTTAACAAGAACAGGAAAGAAAACACAACAGACACCATGGGTGGTGATTGATTACTAACCTTATCCATTGGATAAAGTTAATTAGCAAAAAAAAATAGAGGTAAAAGATACAAATTAAGAAAAGAATTTGAGGTACTAGGCTTTAGTTACTATCTACCAGGAATTGTGCATGAATTGGCTCAACCAATTATCACAATTACTCCAAGAACTAGATGCTATTAGAGAAGCTGAAGCTAAAGAAAAATTAAGAAAAGAGAAACTCACAATACACATCTAAAGTCTATAAAAAGCAAAGGAAATATTCCCTTATTAGTCATCAGTACACAGGAAAGATCTATGAGTCCGTCTAAGTACTGTATAAAATTAAAGGCAGTCTTAAAACAGCACTGTATTTTTATAACTTGGGTCATATGAAAAGAAAGGTCTAAGAAGCCACTCTGAAGACTTGATTTCAGTGAGCAAATCAAACATTATGCTCATTTCTGCATTTCTTCCACAAAAAGTTCAGGTACACTTACTTTATGTCTAGAAATATATATTCAAGGCCATTTAAATTGATATGTTTAGCATGTTTCTGTACTCCAGTGTTCATTTTGTCATCATCATTCACAATAGCCAGGAAAAGAAATAAGCTAAGAGAACATGGTAAAGGCTGGGAGGTCCAGCCTAAATGAGGAGGAAACTCTAGCAGCTGTGATGACATGGATGGAGCATAAGGACTTTATGCTAAATTTAAAAAGCCAGGCACCAAAAGACACATACAGTGTGACCTCGTTTATATCGAGAATTTAGCGAAGCCCATTTCATAAAATCAGAGAGCAAAGAGACCAGAGAGTGAAAGGCAAGGTGCAAGATTGGAACTCAGAGACTGTGGGATGACTGGAGAGGGCTTAATTAGTGAAGCAAAAGGAAACCAGTGCTTTTGGCGAAAATAGTTTAAGTCATGCTAAAATCAAATGAATTTGTGCATGAGTGGAAATAATTATAAATAGAATTTTAGAGGAAGGAAAAGTCAAAAGTCAAAATACACTTGGGAAAAGGCATAGCTTTCTTGATAGGATCTTTTTTCTTGAGACAGGGTCTCCATATAGCCCCAGCTGGCCTGGAATTCACTCTGTAGACCAGACTGGCCTTGAACTCACAGAAATCTGCCTGCCTCTGCCTCCCGAGTGCTGGGATTAAAGGCATGTGCCACCATGCCCACCCAGTTTAAAGATGGTTCTTAGCCGCTATGTGGGTGTTAGGAATTGAACCCAGGTACTCTGCAAGAGCAGTAGCACTCTTAACCCTGAGCCATCTCTCCAACCCCTTGATGGGATCTTATTGGGAGTTACTGTCATTTATAATGAAGGATTGAGTACAATGTTAACTAAAACAAGGTTGACCTAGAATAGAATAATGCAAAGATATTAATGTGACAAAAAAGTAAAAATTGTCTAATTCCAACACATCTAAATCAATCTTTAAGAAAATATGGTAAATGTATTTTTTGGTCTTTTTGAGACAGGTCTCCTTTTAGTCCTAGCTGGCCTGGAGCTCTATTTGTAGACCAGGCTGGCCTTGAACACACAGAGATCCACCTGCCTCTGCCTCCCAAGTGCTGGGATTAAAGGCGTGTACCACCACACCAAGCAATGTCTTTTTTTTTTAATTATTATTTATTTCTGTATGTGTATGAATGTACTGTCTGCATGCAAGTTTGTGCACCTGTGTCATGCAATGCCGCAGAGGTCAGAAGAGGGTCTTGGATTCCCTTGGAGCTGGAGTTCTCCTGGAACTGGAGTTTCAGACGGTTCTCGGCCGCCATGTGGGTGCTGGGGATCAAACCCGGGTCCTCTGCAAGAGTGGTCGGCGCTCCCAACCACTAGGCCATCTCTCCAGCCCCCCGAGCAATGTCTTTTAAACACACAAGCTAGATAGCAACTACATGGTAGTATTAATATCCTTTTAATAATTAATATCACATATTAACTTTAAGGCTAATTTTTTCTTAACAGATACCACTCTTCATTTTGGAACTTCTCTCCTAAATGTGTCTAGGAAAAGAAGTTAAGGGAAGGCTGAATTGTTGAAAAAACACAACTTATTTAAAGGGGGCTTTTAGTAGAATAAGTTTATAAGATTATGAGTTGAACTGACATCATTGACAGCTAGATTGAAGAAAAATTAGAAGCAACAGTATGAAATATGTGATTTAGGGCCTGGAGAGATGGCTCAGAGGTTAAGACCACTGCTACTCTTGCAGAAGAAAACCCAGGTTCAATTCCCAACACCCATATGTCAGCTAACAACCATCCATAACTCCAGTTCCAGGGGAATCTGAAGCTCTTTTCTGACCTCCACAGGCATTGCACAACATAAGTACACTCACAAACATGCAGGTAATATACTCATATACATAAAATTAAAAAATAAATAAAAATTTTTTAAAATAAACATGTGATTCAAATATGAGCCATAAATGTGACACAGGAAGGAAGTGATCCAGCATCAATGTATTACATGCTTGCTTCTTTACTAACCAATGGCAGAGGGCTGAATGTCAATCTTACTTCTCTTAAAGTTACACTTGATTGAACTCTGGAATTTCATACATCAGGTCTTCTTTCTTCTTATTTATTCAGGCAGATTAGATAAGAGACAATAATCAAGGATGAGAAACCAAACAATTACAGTCTTCATCCTGTTGGGTCTGACAGATGACATTCGACTGAAAATTCTACTTTTTAACTTTCTGTTGCTTTCTTACATGTTGAGTTTATCGGGAAACCTAACCATCATCACCCTCACTCTGATTGATTCACACCTCAAAATGCCTATGTATATTTTCCTCAAAAATTTCTCCTTCTTAGAAATTCTACTCACAACTACTTGTATTCCCAGATTCTTGTATAGCATATCATCTGGGGACAAGTCCATTACCTATGTTGCTTGTGTCACTCAACTGTTTTTTATAGACCTCTTTGCAGGAACAGAATTTTTCCTCTTGGCCACCATGTCTTACGATCGGTATGTGGCCATCTGTAAACCGCTGCATTACATGGCCATCATGAACAGCAAAGTCTGCAAGAACTTCATCTTCCTCTGTTGGATAGCTGCACTGATCATCATCTTACCACCAATTAGCCTAGGCTTGGGCCTGGAATTTTGTGACTCAAGTGTCATTGACCATTTTTGCTGTGATGCAGCTCCTCTCCTGAAAATCTCTTGTTCAGACACGTGGTTGATAGAACAAATGGTGATCGTGTGCGCTGTCTTGGTGTTCATCGTCACCTTCATGTGTGTTGTGCTTTCCTACATTTATATCATCAGGACCATTCTCAGATTTCCCTCTGCCAAGCAAAAGAAAAAGGCCTTTTCCACTTGCTCTTCCCACATGATTGTTGTTTCCATTACTTATGGCAGCTGCATCTTCATTTACATCAAACCGTCAGCAAAGGATAATGTAGCTATTAACAAAGGGATTGCACTTCTTATCATTTCTGTTTCACCAATGTTGAATCCCTTTATTTATGCACTAAGAAACAAGCAAGTGAAGCAAGCTTTCAATTACTCAATTAACAAAATTGCAGTTCTTTCAAAGATGTAAAGAAAAACAAATTAAAGAACACTAAAATAAAAGAAATAGTGGGTGGTTACAAAATCTGGACATTCTTAACAGTATTTTCTGTATATTTATTATCCAGTTATTTTGACACTCACACTTTTCTCTTTAAATTTGATTACTATGAATTGTGACTTTTATCTCCAATAAAATGAAAATTCTTATATTTAGTCTTATATGAAATTATCTGATTGTTATTGTGTTTCCTGGAAATATAACAGATCATGTTTTTCTACAATATTTGGTAACAAAGTTTTAGGTGTGGCTGTGTAACTTTAAGTTATACCTAATTAAATGGATGTGGAAGTGATGTGAACCAGTTATAGACTATTCATTTTTTCCACCTACCTGCCAGGTGGCTATACTGCAAATAACTTTTATGCTTCATGCTGCTTAGGAATAACCTTGTGATTGCCGTCTGCTAAAAAAAAAAAAAAAAAAAAAAAAAAAAACTTAGGAAAGACCTCCCCAATTGTCACCAAATTGAAATCTATATAAACCATCTACAAGAACAAGAAATTAATTTCAACTCCTTTGAGCAATTATCCATAGGATCTTTCTCTGAGAGTATTTAGTGATTATCACACACAAAAATATCTAAGGTACATGGAGTGTACAAGTAGTAAGAAAACCGATAGAAACTGAAAACATGAAAATTAATGCAATAACGTGAACAAAGTTTTGGTACATAGTATCTTGACTATGAAGGAAGCCTAAGGGTCTTATGAGATAATATCTAAGGGAAAGTAATTTGGTAAAGCCAATAGTATACAGATTGTCATTTGTTACTTTTAAAGAAAAGATAGAGCTGGAGAGATGGCTCAGTGCTTAAGAGCACTGGCTGCTTTTGCAGCGGACCCAGGTTCGATTCTCAGCATCCACATGGCACCTTCTTCTGGCCTCTGCAGGCATTGCATGACATGGGTGCACTTACATACATGCAGTCTATACTCATGCATAAAATAAGAATAAAATTTGAGGGGGGGGGCTGGAGAGATGGCTCAGTGGTTAAGAATGCCAACTGCTCTTGCAGAGGACCCGGGCTTGATTCCCAGCACCCACATGGCGGCTAAGAACCTTCTTTAACTCCAGTTCCAGGGGAATCTGACGCCCTCTTCTGACCTCTGCAGCATTGCACGACACGGGTGCACCAACCTTCATGCAGACAGTACACTCATACACATAAAAAAAATAATAAATAAATTTAATTTTTTAAAAGAATAATAAATTTTTTAAAAAATAAAAACATTATAGAACGGACATAATTTGATCTAGAACTAGCTGACTTCAGAACAAAAATTAAAGGAAATAAAGATGATAGGACAATTAAGAATCAGTAGATTGGGAATATCTACTTCTTCCAAATGCTAACCAGTGAAAATCAAATTCATAACTAAGGATTTTAAGGAAAAAAGAACAATTTTTATTCAATCCTTTTTTTCAATATATTTTTTAATTTTATTTATTTTTTATGTGTATAAATGTACTGTCTCCATGTAGGGCTGTGCACCCATGTCATGCAATACTGTGGAGGTCAGAAGAGGGTTTTGGATTCCCATGGAACTGGAGTTAAAGACAGCTCTCAGCCACCATGTGGGTGCTGGGGATCGAACCCAGGTCCTCTGCAAGAGCAGTCAGTGTTCTTAACCGCTAGGCCATCTCTTCAGCCCCTTATTCAATCCTTTTAATGGATCATGTTGTGCTTATTTCCTTCCTAAGCAGGGTTTTTGTTTCAGGCTGATATAAATTATTCACCATTAAGTTACAAAACTGGAAGAAGTAAAGAAACAGGCAAATCTGATAACTTTATCTAGTAAGGAAATTTGCCTTGAGTTTCCAGTACTAAAACTAGTTGGAATCTAATAAATCAGAAATTTCCTAAACTGTTAAGAGAATATGATGTCTCCTTCCATGTTTTTTTTTTTTATGTTTCCTAGTTGGATACTTAATTCCCAAGATAATTTCTAAAGCCAGAGTGAGCTGGAAGAGGCTATCACTGATGCAAGAGGAAAAAAAATGCATCTACCATTATATAGTCTTAGTCGTCTTTTTAATACAATTGTCACAGAGTTCAGGACCATTAGAAAGACCACCCAGACTTGATTGGATTCTGATCATTCAAATTCTTTATTAAGTTTCTGACCACAGCCTCCAGGTCAGGAAAACATTTAAGGGTTGAGGTAGGAACGGGTGTTTTAAGGGAAAAAGCCCACAATTAATTCACTTCTATGGAATTTCCAGCTGTGTCAGATAATAACATCATTTCCTTGTACAGGCATTGATTAAGCAAGTTTACAGAAGCCAGAGGAAACGTTTAGTTAATCATTTTGTAACAGTCACATATTTTGCAGAAGGGGGCAAAGGGAATTTTGGGGTCAGAACTTTCTGGAATTGTTTACCAGATCCGAGTTGCTGACAGAGAAAAACTCTAAAATGGATGCCTTGAACAAAATGGAGTTACTCTGGTCATTACATTCCCCACTGGCTCTGGGTCATATGGATCAAATCATTGATTCATACTCATGGTGGGCTAAAGGTTGATATTGAGCTAGCTAGTAAGCCAGTGTTTAGCACTTAAATGCTACATCAGCCCACAACAGTTAAAGGGGACACACACACACACACACACACACACACACACACACACACCATACAATGTTTTGGAGAGCTTTCATTTAAGGGAGATATATGGGTCTTTATGACTTCCCTAAGAGGATTCAGTTTCACAGCCCCAGGAGCCACAGTGATCCTCGCTGCCTTATTATAGTGACTGGGCCCATTGGCTGGGCATGTGTAGAACTGCACAGTCTATAATAATTTTTCGCTCTGTGTGGTTCCACAACTAGGGTAGTCTCCCCAGTCATCAAGCTCCCTATTGTTGAAGGTCTTTTGGGCTATTTCTAACAACTATGACTTATTCATTCTTTCAAGTCCCTCAAGTTTCTGCAACTTCCTACAGATATCCAGGGCCAACTGGCTCACAAAGGTGATCTGGGACATCTGGATCAATGAGGGTGAATTCCCAGTAAGCATTTTGGAGATGCCTAGGAACCCAGTGGGGAACTCCTGATTTCTCTGAACAACCTCAGATGCCTTTGAGAGATTAGCTGGCTTCCTGGCAGCTGCTTTCATTCCAGTCAGTAGGGCCCAGCAATAGGTGTCTAGTGCTCCCTTACCTTGGTCAGTGATAGAGTCCCAGTTCAGTAGAGTTGAGGGAAGGATTCATTCTACTCTTGCATTTGTGGCTTCTCCTGTTGCCCCGGGGTCCCCTATAGCTTTACATGCTTCAGTTGGGATCCTATCCCTTTCCTCAGCTATGAAAAGGGTGCCTAAGAGCTGCCTGCAAATAGCCCAAGTAGGCTGGTTGGTAAAGAAAACAGTATCCAACAGGCTGATAAGGGCCTGGGATTTTTTTCAGAGAAAGAGGGATTCTAAGTTTTCCAGTTACGCAGATCACTGGTTGAAATGGGAATGTAGACCACGAAGGGGAATCTGGCAGTCCCCTCCTGAGGTGGGGATCCACTCGAAGGTGCTTCCCTAAGAGGGAGAATGGCCAGGGAAGAGACCTGACCTGATTGGGGTAAAATCTACCCTGCTTTGTGTATACAAGCATGAGGGCAGGGGCAGGGCAGGGTAGAGCATGGAGTTGTGGGTGCAGACAGAATGGAGGAGAACCCAGACACAGTTGGGTTCTGAACTGGCTAGATGTGTGGATGGTAAGGCAAGGACCTATCTTTGCTCCCCCAGGGAGGGCCAAATATGAAGTTTCAGGTTTCTTATTGGGAGATCTGGTCATTAGGGCTGAGGAGCCCTGTTTAAGGGTACAACATTTGAACCAAGGAGGGGGTGGAGAAGGAGGGAAAGCCAGTGGTTGATGTAGGATGGCCTGGGTCCCCCTGGGTCCCCTGTAACCACCAGCCAGACTCTCTGGGCAGCTTGGGGGTTGAACAACCCCTCATCCACCCACTCCATACCAAAAGAGGAACATTTTAATTCACAAAAGGTACAGAGCTTTCTGGGTGACATCTTAACTCCATAGTTCATGTCTCAGAACTCCTGAAAATGACCCAAAAGTGTCTTGGCTGCACTTGGTCCTGCTCCATGTCTGCAACAGAACTTATAGTCAGACCAAAAAACAGAAATCCATGAAATAAAAGTGATGAAGACAAAAGCACAAAGCACTCAAGCAGAGAAGACCAAACACACACAGATATGTGGTGGCCACCTTCACTCACACACCTCATGGTTCCTAAACAATGGGGCAGAAGGATGTCTCCTTCTGTCCCTGGACACTAAGTTAAAGATTGCATCTGATATTTCCTGGGTCTCCCCAAAATGTCCCAACACCAAAATCACTTACCAATTGGTCTCATCCTAAGTGTGCATTAACCAGCAGTCTGATTTTTGTTTTACTTTCATTTGTGGGTGTCATAATCTCAGGCTCCCATGGACTCTGGTTCCACAGATGGACCCACTCAATATTCAGGCCTGTCTGGGACCTGTAGCCCTGAGTTAGGGGAGAGTGGGGAGGGGTCCTCCCAGGATCTCAGTGGGACCTCCAAATGTTACAGAGTTCAGGACCACTGTAAAGACGACCCAGACTGGATCCAATTTTGACCAGCCAAATTTTTTATTAAGCTTCAGTTGTCTACAGTCTCTAGGAGGGGGTTCTTAAAGGTATACAAACAAACAAATCCACAATTATTTAACTTCTAAGGAATTTCCAGCTGCATTAGATAATATCATAGTTTCCTTGTGCAGGCAGCAATTTAGAAAGTTTACAGAAGCCAGAGCAGTTAGTTAATCATTTTGAAATGGTCACATATTTCTGGGAAAGAGGCAAAGCAACTTTTGCAGTCGAAATGTCCTGAAATTGTTTACCAGACCCCACCTGAACTCTAAGATGGCTGCCTTGAACAAAACAAAGTTACTCCAGTCATCACATGATAGTTAGCCATAATAATTAGTATTCATTGACAATTAACAAAATATCAATTTCCTAAAACAATTCTACAATGAACAAAAACACATAAATATATTTTGATTGATAATGAAATTATATCTAGAAATTCATAGGAAAGTGAAGAAATAACATTCATGGTAACCTCTTTCAGATTGATGCAAAAAGTAGTGACTTCTAATTTGAAATATTATAAACAGTTGATGACTAGAAGCAATTAATACAGGAAATATGTCAGAATAGAGGCACATAGCAATTGTCTGCTCTTCCGTTGAGTAGAACCTAAGCAGCAGGTGTGCAGCTGCATGTGGAGGTGAGTGACCACAGGAGAACACTGGGAATCAGCAGCAAGAAGGAGAAAAACTTGTCCAGAATCCTGACAAAACAACCAAGAAACAAGAACAATACACCTATTGCCTATCGCCCATCTTGACACAGGACAAATTCCTTCTGCAGGAATCAAGGTGAAACAGAGTCCCAGCAAGCTCTCTGTGTAAATACCACCTTGCAGATACCCAACCTTCAGAAATCAGAGAACTAGTCTGTTCAACAGGTTGATTTTAGAAAATTCTCTCAGTAATCTTTCAAGATTCCACACATAGGAGCTATGAAGAGACTGAGATATTGGGGATGGGAAATCCCTACATATTTCATTTCTGGAACCCCATAATTATTCTTCTGCACTGGCTCAGTGGATAAATGCCTCCCAAGATAGTCCCTTTGAGAGTTCTATGTTTTGTGAGGAACACAGAACATGGGCAAAGACAGAGGAATGGGGGGGCACTACCATCTTGATGAAGAAATGATGAACCTGACCCCTGATACTGAAATCACTTAGTTTCACCCTGCCATGGTGCCAGCACTGAGAGCTCCAGGGCAGCAGACCACGCTGGTCCACCACTCTCTCCCAGTATAGAACCTTGAAGTTCCACTACTCTTATCCTCAGAAACAGCAGATGGTCTTTAGCAAACCTTTAAACATCTGGATTTTGCCCTTCCCCTCTCCCAGATGTGCAGACTAAGAAGTTCCAAAAGAAAATGTATGCCTGGTTCTGCTTTCATGCCAAAGTAACTTATCCTGATGAGAACACCAGCTGAGAAGCATTCCAACCAGATTCATCAGCCACTCACCCCATATTAACATCTGAGGGGCACTGAAACTGAAAGTGGGGAACCCCTGGATAATGTCTTACCCCCCAGGTACACAATGTAAGAGTTCCTGAAAAGAAGCTCTTTTGACAGAAAATCCACTCTCACTTGTTGCCCTGGACATGTTAAATGAGCACATTATGTTTCCTCTTTTTCTCCCTTTGTTTTCTTGTTGGCTCCTCTTTTCTGTTGTTATTGTTGGTATTTTATCCACTTTACTAAGGTGCTGGGAAATGAGCCAAGGGTTTTGCGAATGATGGAACAGCACTCTGTTCCTGAGTTTCAGTTACCTGAAAAGAGTACATACCACTTTACCTTTCCACAGTCTCACGTGACTCTGTATCACAAAGGGAGAAGCTCCTAGCCTCTCCCCAGTTGGACACTGCAAGGAAAGATCACTTCTGCTCAGATATTGTAACCAAATGCAAAGCCAAACTAAGCACAACCAGGCAAGGAGAACCCAGGAATCATATACAAAGTGATGCTCTTCCAAAACAAAGGAAGAGGGAGGAATTGGGGGGGGCATACATATTCATATGAAGAAGACACTCTGGAATGGCTACATTCCTGCACAAGCCCACTGAAACACATACTGTTAAACAAGCTCAATTATGGTCATAGTTCAAGAAGAAAATGTGGCATAAAATAGCATCCCAGGCCATTGTCTCTTTGTGCGGGGGGGAGGGGGGTCCTGAAGCACAGGAGCCTGGAACTCGCTCCAGACAGGGATGCTAAGAACTCCACCAGAAAACTCCTAGAAATGATTAAGAGGTTCAGTAAAGTGGCAGGATACAAAATAAATCCAGAAAAATCAGTAGCCTTTCTTTACACCAACAACAAGCAACTGAAGAAGGAATAAAAGGAGACCTTCCCACTCACAATAGCCTCAAAAATAATAAAATATGTAGGAACAAACCTAACCAAAGACACCAAGGATCTCTACAACAAAAATTTTAAACCCCTGAAAAAGGAAATTGAGGAAGACATCAGAAGATGGACAAACCTCCCATGCTCATGGATTGGGAAAATAAATATAGTAAAAATGTCCATCCTACCCAAACTAGTGTACAGATTTAATGCAATCCCAATCAAAATCCCCAAGAGTTTCTTCACAGGC
>VZQC01005652.1:565663-581341 GCA_009823505.1 Rhizomys pruinosus | reverse complement strand
ATCTAAGCATTAAAAGGAAGAAAAGCCTCAGCTGCTACAGCCATCAAACATCTCTGTGGACCATTTGTAACAACTGTTTATAAAAGTCCTAATGAACCTTACCTCCTAGGGCCACAAAGTCTTAATATGAGAGACCTTCTTACCTCCTTTTTCATAGAAGAAATACATGATGGTAATAAAGTCAATCTCTAACTGAAACTTAAAGCGCACTGTTATAGAAGTAATCTCCTACAAAACTGTATAACTGCTTTCTTTAATCCACTAATAGACATGGGAAATGTGAAAAGGATTATTTCTATCAGAGCCAAATATTAATACTAAAGTCTTTCAAGCTGTGCATTTAAGCAAAATATATTAATACAGGAGAGCTCTGATATCAGCAATGGATTATTTTGCCAAGGAGATGTTGGCCAGGGATCCAAGCCCCCCCCAAAAGGTAAAGCTTTTGCCTGTAAACTGGGATACCTGCAAAAGAGATGGTAAGGCCCTCTGTTGAAAACCTGATGTAACACATGGGAAAGATGTATTGAGACCGCACTTGCAAGTGTGCATTTGTCTCTGGAATGCCAGAGAGTGTTACCAGGCCACTAAACCAATAAAGCAAAAATGTGTCTCCTTCGAGTCAAGCAAAGTCCTCCTCAGCTCAGCTACACCTCACCTGCCTGGAAATCACGTGCAGCAGTGGCAGCCACATGTCTGTATATTCCAAATCTATTGGCTATTATTCTCTCCTTGGAGAAATTCACGCTATGCCACAAGCTTATCCTCTAGTGGTTAGGAGAAGTTATAAGCCACAGTAAGACCTTGTCATCTTTTACAGAAAAAATATAATTCATGAATTAGCATACCATCCAAACATCTGTGTCTATACCAAAGTAACCTACCATAATAATTAGTATTCTTAAATACCATATACCTATATATCTAATTGCTTGTGCTTCATTAGTAGGATTGAGAGGTTATACCTGGACAAACTGTCAACCCATGAAAGGAAACAGCCAGAACTGATCAGAGTCCAAAACGACATCTCCAGAGAAAGTAGACTGTTTTGCTTCTCGTCCACCAGTACCCCTTTTCTAAGCCTAGGGAACAATCTGTGGAAGAGGGGGTGTGGTAGACTGTAAGGGCTGTGATTAGGGTGAATGGTGAAACTACAGCAACATAGTCTGGACACTTATTTGATCAACATGATTGTACATAAAAGCCCCACCAGATGGATGGTGGGAGACATGGGCTGTGTGGGTTTGGACATAGCTGCTTGCAAATTGGTTCTACATGAAAGATGCTTGTACTCATAATTTATTACTTATTGTTAAAAAATAAAAATAAAAAATTGGAAAAAAATGAATAAATAAAAAGTAGCATCCCATACATGTTGGGACAATATTTTAAAGCAATTAGGAGGTTAATTCCCTGGGTGCATTACCCCATCTCTTAAATGCTCAATAAGAATGTGAAATTCCCAGTGAGGAAACAATCGCCATTGTTTTGTTGGTATATACCTGTCAAACTACCTCCTAAACAGGTATTCTTACCCATAAATCATGGAAGGAAATCTTTTACAATCATGATGCATCACAGAGACATAATCACCTGGGAACAAATGACTCTTTGGTGTGGTATACTTCCTCAAGGCTTAGCCTAGGTGAACATCTATGTCACCTGCCCCAAGGCTCAGGGAATATCCCAGAAGAGAACCTAGAAAGAATGGAGGAGCCAGGGAAAATGATGGAGTGTTGTGTAGCAATTTCCTCTGAGTTGAAACATTCCATACTGGAATACGGCTCATTAAGAAGCAAGAAGCAAATAACTCACAAATTTCAAGAAGTGTCTGAAACATACCAAAGTCACGAGCCCTTCCCTCCCTCAAGGTTATCTAAGCAGTAAGCACTACTAAGAAGAGGAGAGTCCAAGCTGAGGAGCTGCCTACAAGCTGTGTGGAATTCAGCATTCCAGCTTTCATGAGCTGTCACTCCGGCTGTGGTAGACTTCTCAGTGATATGGATGCCTTTGAGTATCCAATATTCCTTTAAGTAGCTGCTCATGCATACTCTTCTAAGTAAGCCCAGTAAACTCACTGCTTTGCCAAGTTTGACTGGTAGACTTGTTTCTTTGCTCTGTCATCAATTCCCCGTATAGGGTGGTTTCTTATCACACCAGGAATATTCACACAACATACTTGAACTGTCCCATATAGCAGTGCTTCCCTGTGTCCATATTAGAAGAGAAAACATGCCATGCTTAAATCATCTTGAAACTAGAATGGGGAGGGGACTATATGTGCCTAAGCTAGGAAATCTTGCATCCATACTTAATATTGCATAAGTATAGAAGAGCATAACCATTAAGTTAACAGAAGAAAAGGACAGCCATCTTGCATGATGCTATATACAGTGAAAGGATGGACTTGGCTTTGCTGAAAACAGCAGATTTATTTCTTTTTTAAATTTATTTATTGATGTTTTGTGTATTTCATACATCATTTTCATTTCAGTTCAGGCATATTCCAATTTCCCTTCCCCCCACCTCACACCATCCCCTCCCAGATCATGCATTCTGCCATAACTGTCCTGCATCTTTCTCTCAGTCTTTTTTTATGCTTAGAAATTCACGTTTTCCTCCATTAATTTCATATTACTCTAATATATGGATACATCCTCTCCACACATATACAGTAATTACAGAATCTGAAAATAATTAGTGGGTGGATTCTAGAGCCCATTGAGAGATTCACATTATAACAACATAGTTGCTTTCAGATAAACAAAAATATAACCATAATGTTGATCAGCTTGCCTTTCATCTGGGGGATTCAATGTTAGCATCCACAAATGAGGGAAACCATTCTCCATTTGTCTTTCTGGGACTGTCACCTCACTCAGCATAATGGCTTCAAGCTCCATCCATTTTCCTGCAAAGTTCATAACGCCATCTTTCTTTACCACTGAATAGTACTCCATTTTGTAGATGTACCACATTTTTGTCATCCACTCGTCTTTTGAGGGGCATTTGGGTTGGTTCCAGCTCTTTGCTATTGTGAAGAAAGCTGCAATAAACATGGATGTGCATGTATCTTTGTGATAGGATGAGTCCTTGGAGTATATACCCAGGAGTGGTATGACTGGGTCAGGTGGTAGGCTCATTCTGAGTCTTTTAAGGGTTCTCTACACTGCTTTCCATAGTGGTTGTACAAGTTCTCATTCCCACAAGCAGTGGATGAGTGTTCCCCTTTCCCTACAACCCCTCCAGCATCTGTTGTCTTTTGTTTTCTTGATCTTAGCACTGGAGTGAGATGATATCTGAGAGTGGTTTTAATTTGCATTTCCTTAAATATTAATGATGTTAAACATTTTTTAATATGTTTCTCAGCCATCTTTAATTCCTCACTGGTGAAGACTCTGTTCAGCTCTTTAATCCATCATTTGATTAGGTCATTTGTCTTCTTCTTGTTTTATAAGTAGTTTATATATTCTTGATGTTAACGCTCTGTCAGATGTGTCACTGGTAAAGATTTCTTCCCACTCTGTGGGTTTTCTCTTCACCTCCTTATTGTTTCTTTCACTGTACAGAAGCTTTTGAGTTTTATTAGGTCCCATTTATCAACTGTTGACCTTACTTCCTGTGTGGCTCCTGTCTGATTTAAGAAGTCTTTTCCTACACCTATGTCTTGTAGGTTGTTGCCAACTTTTCCTTTTATCACCTTCAGGTTTTCAGGCTTCACGTTGAAATCTTTGGTCCACTTGGAGTTTATTTTTGTACAGGGTGAGAGATAGGGGTTTAATTTTGTTCTCTATAGATAATGATCCAATTTTGCCAGCACCATTTGCTGAAGATGCTATCCTTCCTCCATTGAGCGTTTTTTGCCCCTTTGTCAAATATGAGGTGGCTAAAATTGTATGAGGTCAAGTTTGCATCTTGAATTTTGTTCCGTTGGTCAACTGATCTGTTTTTGTGCCAGTACCATGCTGTCTTTATGACTATGGACCTGTAATATAGTTTGAAGTCTGGTAGGGCAATCCTCCCTGTATTGCATTTTTCACTCAGTCTTGCTTTAGCTATTTGGGGTCTTTTGTTTTCCCATATGAATTTAATGATTTTTTTTCCAAATCTGTGAAGAAGCTCATAGGGATTTTGATTGGGATTGTGTTGAATCTGTATATCAGTTTGGGTAAAATGGACATTTTTACTATATTAATTTTCCCAGTCCATGAGCATGGGCGGTCTTTCCATCTTTTGATGTCATTTTCAATCTCCTTCTTCAGGGGTTTAAAATTTTTGTTGTAGAGGTCTTTGGTATCTTTGGTTAGGTTTGTTTCCAGGTATCTTATTATTTTTGAGGCTATTGTAAGTGTGAAGGTTTCTTGTATTCCTTCTCCACTTGTTTATTGTTGGTATAAAGAAAGGATACTGATTTTTCTAGGTTAATTTTGTAGCCTGACACTTTACTAAAACTCTTAATCATTTCTAGAAGTTTTCTGGTGGAGTTTTTAGCATCCCTTAGATAAACTATCATATCATCTGCAAAAAGGAATAGCTTAACTTCTTCTTTTCCGATTAATACTCCTTTAATTTCCTTCTTTTGTCTTATTGCCCTAGCAAGTGTTTCGAGCACTGTGTTGAAGAGGAGTGGTGATAGAGGGCAGCCTTGCCAGGTTCCCACCTTTAAGGGAAATTATTCCAATTTTTCTCCATTTAGGATGATGTTGGCAGTGGGTTTACTATATATGGCTTTGATCATGTTGAGTGTGCTGGATAGCTTTAGTGTCAACTTGACACACCTGGGTTGAGGGAGCCTCAGCTGGGGAATTGGCTCCATTGGACTGGCCTGTGGCCACGTCTGTGGAGCATTGTATTGATTGTTGAGCAACGTGGGAGGACCCAGCCACTATGGGTGGTGCCACCGTGGGCAGGTTGTTGTATACTGTATAAGAGGTCAGGCTGGGCATGGGCCAGGGGAGCAAGCCAGTGAACAGCACTCCTCCATGGCCTGTGCTTCAGCTTCTGCCTCCAGGTTCCTGCCCCGAGTTCTTGCCTTGGGCTCCCTGAGAACTGTGACCCAGGAGATGTAAGCTGAATAAACCCTTTCCTCCCCAAGTTGGTGTCAGTCAGAGTGTTTTGTCACAGCAATGGAAGACAAACTAGGACATTGAGGAATGTTCCTTTCAGTCCTATTCTCTCTAGGACTTTAAACGTGAAGGGATGCTGGATCTCATCAAAGGCTTTTTCTGCATCAATTGAGATGATCGTGTGGTTTTTGTCTTTAAGTCCATTTATGTGTTTTATGATATTTTTTGATTTACATATGTTGAACCTTCCCTGCATCTCTGGTATGAATCCAACTTAATCATGATGGATATCTTTTTGATGTGGGTCTGTATGCAATTTGCAAGTATTTTGTTGAGAACTTTTGCATCTATATTCATTAGTGAGATGGGTCTATAGCTTTCTTTTTTTGCTTGCATCTTTGCCTGGCTTTGTTATTAGAGTGATGCTGGCTTCATAGAAGGAGTTTGGGAGAATTCCCTCTGCTTGTATCCTTCTAAACAGTTTGTGTAGCAATGGTTGTAGGACCTCTCTAAATATTTTATAGAATTCTGCCTTGAAACCATCTGAACCAGGGATTTTTTGGTTGGGAGATTTTTAATTACATCTTCAATTTCCCCAAATATTATGGGTCTGTTTAAACTGTCAATCTCTTCTTGGTTAAGCTTTGTTGGTTCCCAGGCTTTCAGATATTCATCCATTTCTCTTAGGTTTTCAAATTTAGTGGAGTATAGATTTTTGAAGTATTCCCATATGATTGTCTGGATATTTTCTTTATCTGTTGTGATATTTCCCCTTTCACCACTAATACTATTGACTTGGAGTTGTGCTCTATTTTTTTGCTTAACTGGGCTAGAGGTCTGTCTATTTTGTTTATTTTTTTCAAATAACCAGCTTTTGTATTCGTTGATTTTATGTATTGTTTTCTTTGTTTCCATTTTATTGATTTCTGCTCTGATTTTTGTTATTTCTTCCTGTCTGTTGGGTTTAGGATTCATTTGTTGTTGTCTCTCAAGTGTTTTTAGCTGCAGTGTCAGGTCGTTTATTTGTTCCCTTTCTGGTTTTTTTGGTGTGGGCACTTAGGGCTATAAATTTCCCTCTCAAGACTGCCTTTAAAGTATCCCACAGGTTTTGTTGTGTTGTATTGTCTTTTTGTTTAGTTCCATGAATACTTTTATTTCACCCCTGACCCATTCATTGTTCAAGATTGTGTTGTTTAGTCTCCATGTGTTCTGTAGCTAGTTGGACTTATTCTGGGGTTCATACTGAGCTTTATTGGACTATGGTCTGATAGAATGCATGGAATAATTTCTATCCTTTTGTATTTATTGAGGTTCCTTTTGTGCCCCAATATGTAGTCAATTTTGGAGAATGTTCTGTGAGGTGCTGAGTAGAAAGTGTATTCTCTGGTATTTGGGTGGAATACTCTGTGAGGTCCATTTGGTGTATTATATTGTTCAATTCTGGTGTCTCTCTGTTTATTTTTTGTCCTGTTGACCTATCCAAGGGGTTCAATGGAGTGTTGAAGTCTCCAACTATTAGTGTATTAGGATTAATCTGTGTCTTGAGGTCCTGCAGAGTTGTGTTTATAAAGTTAGGTGCACCAGAGTTTGGTGCATAGACATTTAGGATTGTGAAGTCTTCATGGTTCGTTGTTCCTTTGACAAGGATGTAATGGCCCTCTTTGTCTCTTCTGATTAATTTAACTTTGAGATCTATTTTGTCTGATATTAGAATAGCCACTCCTCCTTGTTTCTTAGTACCATTTGCTTGGAATATTTTTTCTATCCCTTCACTCTAAGGAGGTGTCTGTCCTTGCTAGTGAGATGGGTTTCTTGTAAACAGCATAGAGAAGGGTTCACTTTCCTAATCTATTATCCCAGTCTATGACTTTTGATTGGGGAGTTTAGACCATTAGTATTTAAGGTTATTATTGAGAGATGTGTGTTGCTTCTTTTTACTTTATTTTTGGTTTGCATTCTTGGTCTAGGTTTACATTTACTCTGTTATGATATTGTTGCTTTCTCTCTTTAATTGTTTAGGGATAGTTCTTTCTTTCCTCCTTTGGATTGCTTCGAGGATTTTCTGAAGTGTTGGTTTCTTAGGCATGTATTCTTTCATCTTGTTCATGTCATGAAAGATTCTTCTTTCTCCTTCAACTATGATTGACATTTTTGCTGGGTATAGTAGTCTGGGCTGGCATCTAATGTTGTTTAGTACAGGGAATACTCTCGTTGTAGGAGTCTTCTGTAGGGTTCATAGAGTTCGGTGTGGATTTATTATGAGCTTTTCACATGTTGTTGTTGTTGTTGTTGTTGTTGTGTGTGTGTGTGTGTGTGTCTTTGGCATGTGGATTTGTTTGTTTATTTCTTTCTTTGGGTTCTGGTGCCTCAACGTTGGCTGCACAACTAGATCCTCTGCACCACCACTTCCCTAGGCTGGTCTTTTGCAGGACACAGGTGAAGTCTGCTCGCCCAGTGGGGCACACACTGGTCTTGTGCTATGTGGAGTGTGGCTAGCTCTGCCCATGTCACACACTGGGACCAGATGGTTGGAAGGTCCCAGGTGATACCAGGCCTCTACGGGGCACAGGGGTGCCCAAAGTCCCCAGGAAGGCAGCCCTCACCTGGTCCTTTGCAGGTTGGCATTCTGCAGGACACGGGTGAAGTCTGCTCACCCAGTGGGGCACACACTGTTCTTGTGCTGTGTGGAGCGTGGCTAGCTCCACCCACACCACATGCTGTGGCCAGAAGGTTGGAAGGTCTGGGGTGATACCAGGTCTCTATGAGGCACAGGGGTGCCCAAAGGCACAGGAAGGAAGCCCTCACCTGGTCCTTTGCAGGTTGGTGTTCTGCAGGGCACGGATGAAGCCCGCTCTCCCAATGGGGCACATGCTGGTCTTGTGCTGTGTGGAGTGCCCAGATTTATTTCTTTAAAGATGGATGAAAATAATTTTTAAGTTGAAATACCTATTTCTTTCTTAGTTTGATTTCCTTATACATACTTGCCAAGCAGTAACATTAAGGAATGCATTAGTGCAACCAATAATTTCAACTGTTCTCAGACTAACACGCATTTCTGCTCTGCACTTAAGCCCCCCCAGAGACCTTAGAGGGATTGTTTACAGTATAATGCTTCTTTATATCCATTTTATGCAACTAGAAGCATCTAGAAACATTAATTGACTGTGCACAGTAGATAATCCTCATAACCTGAGAATAAGTATAAAGACTAGTACCAAAGAAAACAGCTCAACCTCCATTTGCCTCTTTGCCAAAGAAACTGAGAACTCTGAAGTTTGGCCATAGCAGAGGACCGGATTTTTCTAGTCCCTTGCCTCCCACTTCATATTTACTGCTGGCTGAGAACTGAAAACACTGAGATCGGATCTCCAGTATGACCTCACTGCTGTTTGCTTCTCCCACTCATCAGGGAAATCTGGATGTACAACACACCAGGAGTTTCTCCCTTCAAGACAATCAGTTCTTCATTCAACACAATCAGGGAAAATATTTCTTCAGCTAAGATTGGGGTCTGCTTCCCATTTCCCCAGTTCCATACTGGGTTTTTGCCTGAGTTTTCATGGGTCTTGTGCATGCTGACACCATTGCTGTAGGTTCATATGTGCAGGGTCCCAGGAGCTTGTAGGATTCATATTTCCATATGGTCATGCATCTCCTCCCTGCTTCTTACACTCTTTCTGCCCATTCTTCCACAATAGTCCCTGACCCTGGGAGAGTGAAGCATAATATAGGAGTCCTGTCCCAGGACCCACAGTCTATAGATGCCTAATCTCCACACTTTGGTCATTTGTAAACTTTTGTATTCCTGGCCCTCTAGTGCATGAGGGAGCTTCATTAGTGAAAGTTTAGAGATTCATTGGTGTCCTCTCTACTCCTTGTTCTGTGTTTGCATGAGGCTTAGGTGTAGAGGTTGCATTGTAGATATGCTGCTTAGGCTTGGACAGTTCACACATAATGTCTGCGTGTCACCAGTTGTACTATTCTGTAATAGTCTCTGGTTCAAAAGAAGCTTCTTTGATGAGTGGTGACTAATATGCTTGCTGAAAATATAAGGATACATATTTTGCACTTAATAAAAAGTCTAAGGATGACAGCCTTGGGGTTTACTGTAAGATCTATGACCTCTCTATCCATGTGTATATGACTATATTTACAGTACCACACATGAGTTTCCTCCCACTGAGTGGGATTGAAGTCCAATTAGTTAACCATTGATTGCCCCCAAGATAAAAGTGCCACTACTGCACCAATGTTGTATGATGTGCCGGTCATTAATGTGGTTATTTGATCTTAAAGCTGGTGTGCCCCATTGATTGATGTTAGCCCTTAGCAGCTTGCATCATGCCCTTCAAAGCTATAGGGTGGTAAGAGCTAGACTTCAGGGGAAGTGGCATGCAGGTCAGTTCACCTCCATTGCTCCAAATCCAATCTTCAAACTATGCCCTGTCTTCGGTAATAGGGTCTTAACTTCAAGTTATGGAAGGCAATCAAGGGCTATAGCAATAGTCTGTGCAATTTTGGAAGTCTCTTGGACTACACTGGCCAAGAACTCAAAGGAGAGTTTCTCCCTTCTGGCCCTGTATCTTGTTATGTAGCCTTCAGCTATGCACATGGATGCATGTAGAGATATGGTATGTGTAACTTGTCATTGGATTGTTAGACTAATATGATTCCCTCAAGTTTTCTACACTAGCTAGGCATTATTTATCTCTCCTCTCTCCCTGCCAGCAAAGCAAAGAGCTACAGGAAGAGATTGAGAAGCTTCAGAAGAGAGTGGAAATACTAAAGAAATCAAAAGAGGAAATGAAAAAGGAAATCAAATACTCATCCAATCAAGAGGAAAGGAATGGAAAAAAACTCAGAAGCAGAATGGAGGAAGCAGAACAAGAATATCAGACCTGGAATGTAACACAGAACAACCTAAAAACCTCAAGTAAAGATTATGAAAATTTTAAAAATACACAAAAGTGGAACAACCAGGAACTGTGGGACACTGTGAAAAAATCAAACCTCCACATCATAGGAATAGAGGAAGGAGAAGAATCCCAAGAGAATGGTATTAATCAGATCTTCAACAGAATAATAGATGAAAATTTCCCCAGGAAAAACCAATATAAATACAAGAAGCACATAGAACTCCAAACAGACAAGATCAGAAAAGAAACTCTCCACGCCATATCACAGTTAAAATGCTAGATGCTCAAAACAAAGACAAAATTCTTAAAGCCACAAGAGAAAAACAAGTGACCTATAAGGGGAAACTATCAGAATTACAACTAACTTCTCAGTGCAAACTATGAAAGCAAGAAGAACATGAAGCAAAGCATTCCCAGTGTTAAAGGACAATAGATGCCAACCCAGGTTACTATACCCAGCAAAAATGTCAATTATAGTTGAAGGACAGAGAAAAATCTTCGATGACATAAACAAAATGAAAGAACACAAGTCCGGAAAAAGAACCACTCAGAAAATACTTGAAGCAATTCAAAGGACAGAAAAAAGGAGCAACCATCCCCAGGCACCTAGAAAGAGAAATCAATAAAAGCATAACTGCAGAAGTAGAAACCTAAACCAAAACTGCAAATGGATAATAAGGCAAAAGGAAGCAACACAAACCTATCAGTCATAACCCTAAATATAAATGGACTAAATTCCCCAATCAAAAGACATAGACTGGGAGATTGTATTAGGAAACAGAACCCATTGATATGCTGTCTACAAGAACTGCATCTTACCTTCAAGGACAGGCACCAACTTAAAGTGAAAGGATGGAAAAAATATTCCAAGAAAAAAAGAAAGCAGGTGTTGCTATTTTAATATCAGACAAAATAGACTTCAAAGTAAAAGAAATCAGAAGAGACAAAGAAGGTCATTACATTTTTATCAAAGGAACAATTCACCAAGAAGATTTCACAATTATGAATATATATGCCCCAAACTCTGGTGCACCAAACTTTATAAAGACAATTCTCCAGGGACCACTCAGTCACAGACTAAACCCCTAGTATATCATTACGTTTGGGACTTCAGTACCCCACTAACTCTTAGACAGGTCAACAGGACAAGGATAAACAGAGAGACATCTGAACTGAATGATATGATATGCCAAATGAACCTAACAGACATCTACCAATATTCCACCCTAATACCAGAGAATACACTGTCTACTCAGCACCCCATGGAACATTCTCCAAAATCGACACATCACTGGGACACAAAGAAACCTCCACAAAAACAAAAGATTGAAATAATTCAATGCATTCTATCAGACCACAGTGCAATAAGCTCACATCAACACCAGGATAAGCCCTACTGCCTACAAGAACACAATGGAGACTAAACAACACAACTCTTGAATAATGAATGGGTCAAGGAAGAGATAAAAGAAAAAAAAGCATTCCTGGAACTGAATGACAATGACAAAACACAACCCAAAACCTATGGATACCTAAAAGAGTCCACATAGGTAAGTTTATAGCCCTGTTGGTGCCTACATTAATAAAAACAGAAGTAGCAAGTGAACGATCTAACTACAGCAGCTAAAAGCACTTGAGAGGCAACAACAGATGAACCTAAATGCAAACAGAAGAAATAACAAAAAATCAGAGCAGAAATCAATGAATAGGAAACAAAAGAAAATAATACAAAAAATCAATGAATCCAAAAGTTGGCTCTTTGAAAGAATTTATAAACAAAATAGACAGACCTCTAGCCCAGTTAACCAAATGAAAAGATCCAGAAAATCATACAGGAATACTTCAAAAACCTATACTCTACCAAGTTTGAAAACCTAGAAGAAATGGATGAATACCTAAAATCCTGGGAATCACCAAAGCTCAACCAAGAAGAGATCAACAGCTTAAACAGACCGATAATATATGAAGAAATTGAAGGTGTAATAAAAAACTTCTCAACTAAAAAAATCCCAGGCCCAGACGGTTTCATGGCAGAATTCTATAAAACATTTCAAAAAGACTTGCAACCATTATTACTCAAATTGTTTAGAAGGATACAAACAGAGGGAATTCTCCCAAATTCCTTCTATGAAGCCACCATCACTCTATTACCAAAGCCAAGCAAAGATACAACCAAAAAGGAGAACTATAGACCCATCTCACTAATGAACACAGATGCCAAAATTCTAAACAGGATACTGGCAAATGACATACAGACCTACATCAAGAAGATCATCCATAATGACAAAGTTGGATTCATACCAGAGATGCAGGGATGGTTTAACATATGAAAATCAATAAATATCATCAAGCATCTAAATGGACTGAAAGACAAATCCACACCATCATCTCAATTGATGCTGAAAAAGCATTTGACAAAATCCAGCATCCCTTCATGCTTAAAGTCCTAGAGGGAATTGGAATGGAGGGATCATTCCTCAATGTAATCAAAGCCATATACAGGAAAAATATCATCCTAAATGGGGAAATGACAGAAACATTCCCTTTAAAGGTAAGAATTCGGCACTAAGCAGAGCATAAGATGCAGGGCACACTCTGTTTTTGGCTAGCACATGCTCAGAAGTCATGAGTTGGGTTGCTTGTCTGCATGTCCCTCTTCTGAATACACCCAATGAGCTGGGATGGTGTGGTGGTGTGGAGGCCTAAGATTGGCTGCTGGAAGGTGATATCATGAGATGTAGTGCCTCCCCACTTGGTCTGATTTTTGTTATTTCTTTCTGTCTGTTGCATTTAGGGTTAATTTGTTGTTGTCTCTCAAGTGTTTTTAGCTGCAGTGTTAGATCATTCACTTGCGCTCTTTCTGTTTTTCTAATGTAGGCACCCAAGGCTATAAACTTCCCTCTTAGGACTGCTTTTAAAGTATCCTATAGGTTTTGTTGTGTTGTATTATCATTGTCATTCAGTTCCAGGAATGCTTTTCTTTCTTTCTTTCTTTCTTTTCATATTTTTAAAATTTTAATTCATGCCTGGTTTTGTATGATTCTGGAACAAGTTGTGCTATAACTGGGAATATGTGTAGGGTCAACAATAACAACAAACTGGTGAGCCAACTGAAAGCTACACAGGCAATTATTTTACATCAAACTTCTTTTCAAAAACTTCAGGAGTGGTTAATATGAGAAATGTTTCCATCTTGAGTTTTCATGAAAACAGAACTTCCTATTTCTGATGAAGAGGCATCCACAGGAGGTCCAGGATGCGTTGTTTCTGAGTGCAGAACTTTCTCTTGGCCAAACAGCTCTGCACTGTCTGTCATTTGACTCTCTTCCAACTCCAAAGGTTTATCAGAGGCTGAAGCTGCAGCATCGTCTTCATTTTCATGTAGAAAGCTACAAATCATGTTGGGTCTGGAGGAGAAGTCGTTATCCTTCATCTGCAGCCACTCAACTCCATCTATGTTTTCTTCTCCTTCCTTCTTTTCTGTCAGAAGAGTTCTTGTCATGCTGAGCTTCTTCATTGTGTGGCATTTGTATTTCAGCATTGTTTTATCAATTCCTTCTGGATCCACATGTTCAACACTTTCTTCAAATATAACACAGGTCCCAAGAGTATCTTCATATTCCCCAGCAAAGACATAGCTGTCCACTTGCAGAATAGGCCTTTCAGTGTAATCCCAAAATCTTGCATTTATTTTCACATTTGGAGAGAAAGTCTGAATCAATAATTCCTGACAATTCCACCAACACGAACTGTTCAGCCTCATCTTCCTCTTCTTCCTCCTCTTCCTCTTCGTCCTCCCAACTTGTCTCCATTGCTGCCACCATGGCCCGTGTTCTCGGAGACTCCATCACTGGCCACGCCCACATGGAACCGCCATCTTGGAAAGGAGCAGCTGTGTCCTTCCCGTGCCTTGTCGCGGGGTGCAGGCTTGTCTCTTTTCTTTCTTTTTAAAAAAATTTTTTAATTTATTTTTCATGTGTATGAGTGTACTGTCTGCACGTAGGTTTGTACACCCATGTCGTCCAATGCCGCAGAGGTCAGAAGAAGGTCTTGGATTCCCCTGGAACTGGAGTTCTCCTGGAATTGGAGTTACAGATGGTTCTTAACCGCCACGTGGGTGCTGGGGATCAAACCCAGGTCCTCTGCAAAAGCAGTCGGTGCTCTTAACCGCTAGACTATCTCTCCAGCTCCTATTTCTTTCTTTATCTTTTCCTTGACCCATTCATTATTCAGGAGTGTGTTGTTTAGTCTCCATGTGTTCTTGTAGATAGTAGGGCTTATCCTGGTGCTGATAATGAGCTTTATTGCACTGTGGTCTGATAGAATGCATGAAATTATTTCGATCTTTTTGTATTTGTGGAAATTTCTTCTGTGTCCCAGTATGTGGTTGATTTTGGAGAATGTTCCATGGGGTGCTGAGTAGAAAGTGTATTCTCTGGTATTGGGGTGGAATATTTGGTAGATGTCTCTGAAGTCCATTTGGTGTATCATATCATTCAGTTCAGATGTCTCTCTGTTTATTCTTTGTCTAAAAGGCTCAGTGGGGTATTGAAGTCCCCAGCTATGAGTGTACTTGGGTTAATCTGTGCCTTGAGGCCCTTGAGAATTGTCTTTATAAAGTTAGGTGCACCAGAGTTTGGTGCATATATATTCATGATTGTGAAATCTTCATGGTCAATTGTTCCTTTGATAAAAATGTAATGGCCTTCTGTGTCTCTTCTGATTTCTTTTACTTTGAAGTCTATTTTGTCTAATATTGAAATAGCAACACCTGCTTTCTTTTTGGTACCATTTGCTTGGAATATTTTTTTCTGTCCTTTCACTTTAAGGTGGTGCCTATCCTTGAAGATAAGATGTGTTTCTTGTAGAGAGCATATAGATGGGTTCTGTTTCCTAATCCAATCTCCCAGTCTATGTCTTTTGATTGGGGAGTTTAGTCCATTAATATTTACGGTTATAACTGAAATATGTGTGTTGCTTCCTTTCATCATATTATCCATGTGCATTTTTGGTCTAGGTTTCTACTTCTGCAGTTATTCTTTTATTAATTTCTCTTTCTAGGTGCCTGTGGATAGTTGCTCCTTTCTTTCATCCTCTGAATTGCTTTAAGTAGTCTCTGAAGGGTTGGTTTTCCAGATATGTATTCTTTCATTTTTTTATGTCATGGAAAATTTTTCTCTCTCTTTCAACTATAATAGACATTTTTGCTGGTTATAATAACCTGGGTTGGCAGCTATAGTCCTTTAACACTGGGAATGCTTTGCTCCATGTTCTTCTTGCTTTCATAGTTTGCACTGAGAAGTCAGTTGTAATTCTGATAGGTTTCCCCTTATATGTAACTCGTTTTTCTCTTGTGGCTTTTAGAATTTTGTCTTTGTTTTGGGTGTCTAGCCTTTTAACTATGATATGGTGTGGAGAGTTTCTTTTCTGATCTTGTCTGTTTGGAGTTCTTTTCTTAAAATTTTATTTATTTATTTATATTATTTTTTATTTTTTGGTCTTTTTGAGACAGGGTCTCCCTGTAGCCCCAGCTGTCCTGGAACTCACTCTGGGGGGGCCAAGGACTCTTGGGGGCGTTCAGAAGGCCCTCTGGGGGCAGAGGACGCTTGGGGGGCAGAGGACGCTTGGGGGGCATTCAGAAGGCCCTCTGGGAAAGACTGGTACTTTCGGGCACTGTCTTTTCCAATGACCTCTGT
>VZQC01005652.1:527554-562524 GCA_009823505.1 Rhizomys pruinosus | reverse complement strand
TGTTGAATCATCCCTGCATCTCTGGTATGAATCCAACCTGGTCATGATGGATGATCTTTTTGATGTGGGTCTGTATGCAATTTGCAAGTATTTTGTTGAGAATTTTTGCATCTGTGTTCATCAATGATATGGGTCTATAGTTTTCTTTCTTGTTTGTGTCTTTGCCTGGTTTTGGTATTAGAGTGATGCTGGCTTCCTAGAAGGAATTTGGGATATTTCCTTCTGTCTGTATCCTTCTGAAAAGTTTGAGTAGTAATGGTTGTAAGACCTCTTTAAATGTTTTATAGAATTCTTCTATGAAGCCATCTGGGCCTGGGCTTTGTTTTTAGTTGGGATGCTTTTTATTACATCTTCAATTTCCCAAATGTTATGGGTCTGTTTAAGCTGTCACTCTCTTCTTGATTAACTTTGGCAAATCCCAGAATTTCAGATATTCATCCATTTCTCTTGGGTTTTCAAATTTAGTAGAGTATAGGTTTTTGAAGTATTCTCATATGACTATCTGGATCTTTTCTTTATCTGTTGTGATGTTTCCCCTTTCATCACAAATGCTATTGATTTGGAGTTGCTGTTTCTTTATTTTGGTTAACTGGGCTAGAGGTCTGTCTATTTTGTTTATCTTTTCAAAGAACCAGCTTTTGGATTCATTGATTTTTTTTATTGTTTTCTTTGTTTCTATTTCATTGATTTCTGCTCTGATTTTTGTTATTTCTTCCTGTCTGTTGGGTTTAGGATTCATTTCTTGTCTTTCAAGAGTTTTTAGCTGCAGTGTTAGATTGTTTACTTGTTCTCTTTCTATTTTTTTTTAAATGTGGGCACTTAGGGCTATAAGTTTCCCTCTTAGGACTGACTTTAATGTATCCCACGGGTTTTGTTGTTTTGTATTGTTATTTTAGTTTAGTTTAGTTCCAGGAATGCTTTTATTTCATCCTTTATTTCTTCTCTGACTCACTCATTGTTCAGTATTGTGTTGTTTAGTCTCCATGTATTTTTATAGTTAGTAGGGCTTACCCTGGTGTTAATATTGAGCTTTTTTGCACTGTGGTCTGATAGAATGCATGAAATAATTTCAATCCTTTTGTATTTGTTGAGGTTTCTTTTGTGTCCCAGTATGTGGTCAATTTTGGAGAATGTTCCATGGGGTGCTGAGTAGAAAGTATATTCTCTGGTGTTTGGATGGAATATTCTGTAGATATCTGTGAGGTCCATTTGGTGTATTGTGTTGTTCAGTTCTGATGTCTCTCTGTTTATTTTTTGTCCAGTTGACCTATCCAGGTGGCTCAGTGGGGTATTGAAGTCCCCACTATTATTGTACTGGGATTAATCTGTGTCTTGAGGTCCTGAAGGATTGTGTTTTTTTATTTTTTTATTTTTTTTATTTATTTTTGTATGTGTATGAATGTACTGTCTGCATGTACGTCTGTGCACCCGTGTTGTGCAATGCCGCGGAGGTCAGAAGAGGGTCTCAGATTCCCCTGGAACTGGAGTTCTCCTGGAATTGGAGTTACAGATGGTTCTTAGCCACCATGTGGGTGCTGGGGATTGAACCCGGGTCCTCTGCAAGAGCAGTCGGTGCTCTTAACCGCTAGGCTATCTCTCCAGCCCCAGGATTGTGTTTATAACGTTCAGTACACCAGAGTTTGGTGCGTAAATATTTAAAATTATGAGATCATCTTGGATAATTGTTCCATTGATAATGATATAATGGCCCTCTTTGTCTTTTCTGATTAATTTTACTCTGAGGTCTATTTTGTCTGAAATTAATATAGCCACTCCTGCTTGCTTTTTGGTACCATTTTCTTGGAATATTTTTGTCCATCCTTTCATTCTAAGGTGCTGTCTGTCCTTGAGGGTGAGATGGGTTTCTTCGTGGCAGTATATAGATGGATTCTGTTTCCTAATCCATTCTCCCAGTCTATGTCTTTTGATTGGGTAGTTTAGACCATTAATATTTAAGGCTATTATTGAGAGATGTGTGTTGTTTCCTTTTAACTTATTTTTTGTTTGCATTCTTGGTCTAGGTATTTATTTAGTCTGTTATGCTTTTGGTAATTTCTCTCTTGGGTTGCTTAAGGATAGTTGCTCCTTTCCTCTGTTCTTTGAATTGCTTAGAGTATTTTCTGAAGTGTTGGGTTTTTTGACATGTGTTCTTTCATTTTTGTTTATGTCCTGAAAGATTTTTCTTTCTCCTTCAACTATGATTGACTTTTTTGCTGGGTATAGTAATCTGGGTTGGCATCTAAAGTCATTTAGTACTGGGAATACTTTGGTCCATGTTCTTCTGGCTTTCATGGTTTGTACCAAGAAGTCAGGTGTGATTCTGATGGGTTTCCTCTTGTATGTAACTTGTTTTTCTCTTGTGGCTTTTAGTATTTTGTCCTTGTTTTGAGCATCTAGTGTTTTAACTATGATATGACGTGGGGAATTTCTTTTCTGGTCTTCTCTATTTGGTGTTCTATGTGCTTCTTGTATTTCTATGAGTTTGTCTTTTTTCAGTTTGGGGAAGTTTTCTTCTATTATTCTGCTGAAGATCTGATCAATGCCATTCTCTTGGGATTCTTCTCCTTCCTCTATCCCTATGATGTGGAGGTTTGTTCTTTTCATGGTGTCCCACATTTCCTGGTTGTTCCACTCTTGTGTTTTTAAAATTCTTTCATAATCTTTACTTGAGGTTTCTAGCTGTGCTGTGTTATCCTGTAGGTCTGGTATTCTTTTTTCTCCTTCTTCCATTCTGCTTCTAAGGCTTTTTCCCATCCTTTCCTGCTGATTGAATGAATGTTCACAATTTCCTTTTTTGTTTCATCCTGTGATTTCTTCAGTATTTCCACTTCCTTCTGGAGCTTTTCATTCTTTTCTTGTAGCTTCTTGCTTTAATGGTCAGTTTCTTTTTTCCTTTCAGCCTGAGATCTTTTCAATATTTCCACTTCATTCCGGAGTTTGTATTTCTCTCCCTCTGGTTCTTTTCAGAGTTTTTATTTCTCTACCTCTAGTTCTTTTTGGAGTTTGTATTTCTCTCCCTCTAGTTCTTTTCTGAGTTTATCAATCTCTACTTTTAGTTCTTTCCAGAGTTTATCATTCTTTCCTTCCAGTTCCTTCATGAGTTTTTCGTTCTCTCCCTTTAGTTCTCTGATTTGTTCTTTATAGTCTTTAAATATGTCTACAATTGTTCTTCTAAGATCGGTATCTTGGTTCCCTTCCAGAGAGATCTCGTTGTTGGGATCTTCTACAGGAGTGTTTGGGTTCGGTGTGGATTTATTTTGAGCTTTTCCCATATTGTTGTTTTTCTGTTGTGTTTTTGGCATGTGTATTTTTATTGTTGTTGTTGTTTTTCCCCCTTTGTTCATTTGTTTGCCTTCTGTTACTAATCTCAAATGTTGCTATGGGGGATTTGTTGGTCACTCAGTTTGCTTCCTGCTGGTTTCTTCCTCAGTTTTGGCTATGAAGCTTCCAATCACTGACACTGCTGTATCCTCCCAACAGCTTTAAACCTCAGCACCAGCAGTTTACACTTTACACCTCAGTATTAGTAGCTTGAGCAGTGTAGGGGGGGCATGTTCAATCCTTTGGCTCACGCACCAGTCCCGAACTGGGCAGTTGGGCACAGATAGTGTGTGCTGCTGGCTGACCTTCTAGACATGCATGCAGTTCCTCTCTATGGTCCTAGCGTTGGATGGTGCCTGCCAAGTTGGGCTGCCAGTTGACTGCCTGCACAGCATAGATGGGTCTTGGTGGCTGGACACAGGTAGTGTGCACCACTGGCTGACCTTCTATCCACACACCCAGTTCCTCTCTATGGTCTTAGCATTGGATGGCGCCTGCTGAAGTTGGCTGCCAGCTGGCCTCCTGCACAACACAGATGCGCCTTGGTGGCTGGGCCCTGAGGTGGGCCACCAGCTGGCCGCCTGCACAACACAGATGCACCTTGGCAGCAGGGCCATGGTCATCTTTTAAGCCCTGGCATGCTTGCTTGCATTCTGAATTCACTCCCTCCCAAACAATATTTCTAAGGAGTATCCCTCTGGCTGCAGAATTGGGGATCTTTCTTTCTAGACTGCTTTTAGTTCTTAAGATAAAATCAGACAGAGCTTCCTCAAGGTTTTTGCCTAGGAAATAATAAGGAAGAACTGGCCTGGGATTCAGTGGGTGGTGTAATTCGATCCCAGGCCTGTAGGGCACAAAGGCAAACCTGGTCAAAGTACCCTGGGGCCAGGCTGGCCTGCTGCATCCCTGTATTAAAATCTCCTTCTCCAAAGAGCTGTTCGTAACCCCAGTCTATATTAGGTTGCCCTTGATTTCTCTGAACTTGTTGGAGAGATTCATCTCCGTACAGTGTTTCCCATTGTAAAAATAGCAGACCTGGAAGTGAAGATCTACATATATCTTTCCAGTCCTGGGTAGTGTTAAGAGAAGCACAAAAGCTCTGGAGAATGGACTTTGTCCATGGTGCCTGGACCCCATCTTCTCTTACTTCTTGCCTGAGTTCTTTTAACTCACTTGCCAGGTATGGGAACCAGTTTAGAGGACGACCCTGAGTCAGAGCTATATTAATGGGGAACGCCTGTAATTGGATATTTGGGTTGTCCTGAATCTGGAACAGTTTTTCTGTAGTGGAGAGGGAAGAAGTTGAAGGTGAAGGTGTTTCTGGCCCCTTGAGAGGAAGTGGCTGATGATTAGGGGAAAGATTAAGGCTAGCTACTTGTATGTTTTGATTATCCTGTCCTATTTTTATTGGGTCTGGAGCTTGGAGGCTTTCAGAGGGAATTTTATTGGGGCTCTCAAGGGGATTTTTAGCAGGTTCTTGGGAGGAGGGGATCTGTGATTTAATTTTGTTGTTTTCCTTTCCTGGCATGGTTTGGTGAGAAGGCCCTAAGCATTGTCTCATGGCGGCCAATAATGGCAAGAACGTGAGAGATGTTGGAGCATTTTCTCACTGTCTAGCATTCTGTGCCACACGCATCCAGGATTCTGAATTCCATAAGTCTGCAAGGGACATCCACCGGGCAATATTAAGAGTCTCACTACAAAAGGCAGCTTCCCACATAAAATTTTAACTCCTCAACTCCTGAGGAGCATTTTTATTTTCTTAGCCTGTGTGTCTTTTTGGAGTGTCTGTTTGTTACCCATGATAAGAGAGACTGACCTCACGGGAAGAGAGAATTCCACAGAGATGTGCCAAGCTGGCCATGTAGAGGAAACAGACTAAAAGCAAATTCAAAGACTAATCTCTCGTAGAAAAATAGTTAAATTCTACAGAGATGTGCTTAGCTGGCCATATAGAGGACAGAGACTGATAAAGAGAGATAGGAAATGTTAGTGGTTAGGGAAAGAGACAGTATAAAGACTAATCTCCTGGGAAGAGAGAATTCCACGGAGATGCGCCAAGCTGGCCATGACTAACCTGATTTGGGGGGGGCGTATCTACCTGTCTCTATGGTATAACCCTACGAGATTTCCCTCATGTGGGGGAAATCAGGACTAAGAGAGAGCTTGAGAAATACCTTGTTTCCTTCTTCCTTTGGTGGAAAGTCGAGCCCCGTGTTGTTGGTGCCAGTTGTTGTTCAATGTCTTTGAGTGACGTGTGATCACATTCCACACACTGTTCTTCCCTTCTTGGCTCAGCTCCAGGACTTGCCTCCTGCCTGCAGGCTGACAGTCTCTAGGCTTCGCTCTTGCAAGACAGGGGGGAGGGAAAACAGTGGGAGATCACCCATAGGAAAAATGAACAGACACACACGAGGAGAGCTGGGAGGAAGAAACTCTGCTTTATTTCTGTCAGTGAGATCTATATATTGAGGGCTACTGTGCTGTGGGCAAGGAAATGGGGGTAGGAGGGTGTGAAATGAGGAGAAGGGAAGTGCAAGCCATCTTGGCTTCTACTGGGATGACCAAGCTACTGAAGCTACTGTTTGTGTAAACAGTAAGCCAGAGGTGTGACATCTTTGCTTAATACATCAAAGGAAGAGGCCAATGGGTTTAAGAATTTGCAGAAGTAGGTGAGGCAGGAAGACTGTCTGCACCGACCTCACGAAAAGGCCCCTGGGGCATGTTTCTGCAGTTCTCCAGCTTCCAGCCAAGCAAACTCCTATTCCCACAGATAATCCTTACTCAAAATGTTAGCACAAGAAGTTCTGATATGGTGGCTTTGGCACAAACCTTAGCTTCTGCCCTGCACCCCACCCCCAGCCCCAGGAGATGGTCCCAAATGTTGGGAGTGTGGCCAAGTGGGTCACTTCCTATTAGTATAAACTCCACCCCAAGAAAAGGAGTCAGGGCCCTGACAGTCAAATCAATTGGGAATAGGACTAGGAATCTTTTGGATGGTCCCCCTTGAGGAGACCTATAAGCCCTGAATGCAAATTTACATGAGGGATAAGCTTTTAAAATGCTTATTGGATACTGGAGCAGACTGAACCATCATTAGGAAAGAGCAGGTTCCAAAAGATGGAAACTAACTGAAAAGACTTTGGGCCAAGTGTGGGAGGAAATGTGGTATCTAAGACAACTACTCAACCAATGGTTTGGAGAGACATGGATGGAAGACAGGGGACCATTAAGCCCTTAGTTATGACTGGCCTGCCTCATAACTTGTTAGGCTGGGACTTCCTTGATGCCTCAGGGGTGATCTTCTCTACAGATGATAAAGTCTCTTATAATTCAGCACTAGACTCCCAAATCTGAGACCAAAGCTCCCAGTATCCCCAATTCTAAGGGCCACTCTTCTGCCATCACCTATTAAGCTAGAATGGGTGACTTCAATGCCCATTTGGGTGGAATAGTGGCCACTTTCCTCATCTGAACTTATAGCTTTGGAATCCTTAGTTGCTGAACAATTAAGTGCAGGGCATACTGAGCCTTTCATTAGTCCCTGGAACATCCCTGTGCTGGATAGCTTTAGTGTCAACTTGACACACCTGGGATGAGGGAGCCTCAATTGGGGAATTGGCTCCATTGGATTGGCCTGTGGCCACATCTGTGGAGTATTGTCTTGATGGTTGAGCAGTGTGGGAGGGCCCGGCCCAGAATGAGTGGTGCCACCCTAGGCAGGTTGTTCTGTATGGTATAAGAAGGCAGGCTGGGCATGAGCCAGGGGAGCAAGCCAGTGAACAACATTCCTCCATGGCCTGTGCTTCAGCTCCTGCCTCCAAGTTCCTGCCCTGAGTTCCTGCCCTGGGCTCCCTGAGTGATGAACTGTGACCCAGGAGATGTAAGCTGAATAAACCCTTTCCTTCCCAAGTTGGTGTCAGTCAGAGTGTTTTGTCACAGCAATGGAATACAGACTAGAACAATCCCTGTCTTTGTAAGTCAAAAGAAACAGCAGGGGATGTTTCCTATGCTCCATGACCTTAGGGCTATTAATGATATGATGAAAGAGACTAGGTTGATTCAGCTTCAGATGCGAATAATTAAACTCCCCAAGATGTTGCCCCTTGACCAGCTACAAAAGGATTTGGAGGCTATTAAGTGGCTGCACCCAAGGCTTCATATCTTCTTGAAGGAGATGAGTCCATTATATGATTGCCTGAGGGGCCCTCTGTGCTCTGCAGTGTAACTTGGTAAGTGTGCATTGTCCTTCAAACAATCATTGCTGCTCTGTGTAGGAAGATTTATTTGTAATGAAGAGGTACCACACGGCCCTGCTAAGGGAAGGGGAACACAGTACCTGCCTGAAACCACTGTAGGGAACTGGACTCTCGGTGCAGAGACCTGCCAGCTACTTCTGTAGCCCGGCTTGAGAGGTACCTCCTACTCAGGCCCCTAGCCTGGGACAATGAGACATATTTCCCACTCTTGGTCATGATTTCCCAACTGCCCAGAGACTGCTGACCCCTGGACAGGAATTTCAGGCTTATGCCTGATGGTCTATCTTCAGCCTATGTCCACTCACAATTCACTTCACCACACCAGCTATCCAGATTTGTGGTCTGAGAACCTCTTTTCAACCCACTGGCCACCTGAACTAAATGCAGTCCTGATTTGTCTTGTACACATGCAAAAAAATTAATGACAGCCAGGCGTGGTGGCACACACCTTTAATCCTAGCACTTGGGAGGCAGAGGCAGGTGGATCTTTGTGAGTTCAAGGCCAGCCTGGTCTAGAGAGTAAGTTCTAGGACAGCTGGGGCTACTGGGATACCCTGTCTTGAAAAGACCAAAAAAAAAAATTAATGACCGCTGGGAATTCTGTAATGGTGATAATGGAGAATTTTATTTGTTACCTGCTACAACCTGCTTTTATACACCAAATGATGTCAGTTCCCAGAGCCAATCACAGGCCCCCCCAATTCTGTGACACTGAGCATTATTGCCCCACCCAATATCACACACCTAGGCCATATTGTCTGCTCCTCCTTGGGGTGGAGTCAGAGAAATCCCCTGACTCCTCTCCACATGGTGCTCTGAGGGGTGCTAGCTGAGAACTAGCCCCCATTTCAAACTGGATCTTCCTACAGCTTTGCTGTGCCTTCACTGTTAGATTTGACTCCTCCTTGCCCTTAATGAGGATAATTCTCACTCCAGAAGATTTTCCAGTGGGGCAGATATGGCAATCTCATGGGCCTCTGGAATGGCTTCATGCTGCATGTCATAGAGTACAAAAACAGAATGTGGAGGTCTATACCTCCTTCCCCTCATAATGCAGTTTGCAGAGCACTCTTTACTATAAACTTTCTGTCAAATTTGAGGCCAGACTTGATAGCCCCAGTCCATAAGCATTGGAAACCTCTGACAGGGCATGATGAAGTGCCATTGGTACTTTGGAGAGAAATAATGTCAGGACAATGGAAGGGTCCAGACCTCTTGTTAACAATGGGAAGAGGGGTTTCTGTGTCTTCCCACAGGCAGAACCCTGCCCCATTTGGATTCTGGCAAGAAGCATTTGTCCTTGGACTACAAGAGATAGACCAGAAACCATAGGCAGAGAAGCTGACCCATCTGAGCCTCCAGGAAGGGTGGAAGAAATCTAGGAGAATGCCACTCTGCTGGAGAGTGACATGAGGGGGACCTCAAGGCACTGGAGTCAGAGGCAGGGCTCAACCCACAGTTTCTAGTGGCATCCTTTTGGGCTAGCACCCTGCCTCTGATTTTGGCAATGAATCTGCCCTTAATCCAATCTACCTTACAAATTGAAACAGAACCTTACAATCAATTTGTCCTAATGAGGGACTTTTCACCCATCCTCCCTGCTGTGAGAGGAGTCAATTATTATGATAATGGCTCCCTATCATGCTTGCCTAGCAGCTCCCTTTGTGTTCCTTCTATCTAACTCCTCACCTAAACTGATGAAAAAAGGAAATTACAGTGGTCATATTTCTGATTGTTTTACAGCCCATAATGCTACTGATTTTATTTATATCCTTAGAACTCCAGCAGTTACATGGTTGCCGGTGAATCTGACCACACCTTGGGAAGAGCAGACCAGGCTGGAGAATGTGGATCACCATTCATCATCATAACAAAAGAGTGGCAGAGGCTGTCATTCTTGGCTACAGGAGTGTGGGAATGAAACTTTGTCTGGCTTGAGGCAGGAATCTGCAGTAAAGTTTGTCCTGGGTGCTTCTGTGAGTTATCTGATAATCTCCATGGATTGTCTCAAAGTTCCATGAAGTTGGGATAATGCAGTATTTCCTGCCTTGCCTATTTCAGCAAAATCCCAGACCCTGAAGCCTTTTCCTTTGATGTATTGAGCAAATGTCACACCTCTAGTTAGTATACACACAACCAGGAGCTCTGCTGCCCCCTGGTAGAAGCCAAGATGGTTACTATACACACACCCAGGTTCTGTTGTCCCCAGAGGGAGCTGCACTGGACTACACTATTCCAGAGTATCCCCAATAGATAAAATAATAACAGTATGTGACAACTGAGATTTTTTTTTAAATAAGTAAAAATGGGGAGATGTAGGCATTCTTTTGGCAGAAGCACTTAAAGAGAGTCAGCAAGCAGCCCCCAAGCCTCAAACCCCTGCTGACATCCTACCAAACCTGTGAGGCCTGACTGTCTTTGATCCTTTGAGACAAAGCTTTGATCTGGTCAAATGGCCTGGGGTTCTGCTTGTCCCAACTGCCTGCCCCAGACCCCAATTGTGTGTGTGTGTGTCCCAGCCCATGCAAAGATCGGTATAAAAAGCTTTGAGATACAACATTAAAGTTGAGTCTTTCCTCCTGGACTGAGAGTCTGCTTCTCTTTCCCCCCTGGGTGACTTCTCACCCTTCCCTCCCCCTCTTTGCTGGGGCTTAAGTTTAGGAAGTGTCAGCCCACTGGCTGGGGACAATTCCAAGACTTGCAATTTCCCAGAGCTGTGAGCCTTAGTTCAGGGAGGAAGAACATCTAGTGGATTACAGCACATGCATAATAAGCATTTAAAGGACCACTGGGTGATTATATTTTAGACAACACAACACAGGAGCAGTTGCCTCAGGAGTACAAATGGCAGCTGTATCCTTCAGCAGGTAAATGACCCGAAAAAAAAAATGACTGAACTTTTATTTGATCAGCATGTTTGTGTATACAAACCTCTCCAACTAGACTTGGGGACATGGGTTGTACAAAAATTGGGTACAGATGCTTGATAATTGTATTCACATGGACATTGCTTATGTTTATTGCTTATGTTTACTAATTGATTTACATCATATTTAGTTTTTATATGGGCATTGATCATTGGAGTTGCTTATTGCTTTTACAAAATAATAATGACCATTAGGTCCAGATAAAGACAAATTAGCCACTGACTGAAACAGTTTACTTCTGCTCAAAACAGTCAACTTCCTCATGGAGAATATTGAGAAAGACTGAAAAAGAGATGAAAAGCATGTTTGGCAAAATGCATGAGCTCTGGTGGGGTGGGGGAATGGGTGGGAACACAGGTCTAGATTTGTTAAAAAAATAAAAATAAATTTATGTGAAAAAAAAGAAGACAAATTAGCCACCACTACTATCATGCTTTCTGAGTGTGTGGAGGCAAAAACAGAAGGGGCAGATGTGGGACAGTAATCCTGGACTCAGATGTATCTTGAGCATATGTAGGGTACCAATCTGCTTAGCACAGTAGGGAGAGCAAGGGATGCAGGACATGCTCTGTTTTCAGCTAGCACATGCTCAGAGGTCACAAGTCAGCTTGCTTGTCAGCACACCCCTCTTCTGAATATGCCCCATAAGCTGGGATGATACCTGATGGTGTGGCGGTCTAAGATTGGCACTAGGAGGTGATGTCATGTCATGTAGTGGCTGCCCACCCCAAACCTACATAAGTGGCCTGTTACATAGAATAAATATATTTTCATGGATTTGCTCCATCTGATATGGTCCCTGGGCTGTTACTGCATGTATGCTTGGTTGTGGGGCTATCAATCTTATAGCTTGCTCCTCATCTCATTTGGTCATGGGAGCCAGCAACTCCACAACCTCATGTTTGGGCATGGGACCATCAGTCCTGCAGCTGTATGTTTGGGTGCAGGGCTTTCAGCCCCATGCATGTGCCCTCTTCAGTTTGTCTAACTGTGGAGTCTATAGCCCCATAGTAGCATAGAAAAATAAATGTGGACAATAAAATTAAATGGGTAAAGCAAGGAAAACGGAAAAGAGATTAAATATTATAACAGCATTTAATAAAATTAACAGAAATAATAAAACTTATGAACAAAAAGCTTTTATTTTAAAAATGGTTAATTACATTGACAAACAGCTAGTAAAGCTAACTGAAGGATTAGGAAAGGGACACCAATTACCAAAATCGGGAAGTGTGATAGTTAACCTCCATTGTCAGCCTGATTGGACAGGGAGGAATCCAACAGATTAGTGAAGCACACCTCTGGATTTGTGTGTGAGGGAATTTCCAGAGGGGGTTAACTCAAGGGGAAGAGCCATACTAAATATAGGCCACCACATCTTTTTGTTTGTTTGTTTGTTTTTTCTGAGACAGGGTCTCCCTGTAGCCCCAACTGTCCTGGAATTCACTCTGTAGACCAGGCTGGCCTTGAACTCACAAAGATCTGCCTGCCTCTGCCTCCCAAGTGAGGATTATAGGCGTGCGCCACCACGCCCGGCTTAAAGTGTAATTTAACAGTTTAGGCTCACTTGATTCCTAGCACCCACATGGCTTCTAAGAACCGTCTTTAACTCCAGCTCCAGGGGAATCTGACACCCTCTTCTGACCTCCGAGGCATTGCATGACATGGGTGCACCAACCTACATGCAGACAGTACACTCATACACATAAAAAAAAGGAATGATACCCATTATTTAGTGTTAACTGAGAAAACACAAGACAGTTACAGAATATTTAGTTAAAAAAATGGCATAGGTACTGCCTTTGTGAAATTTGTAAAATGAAATAAAATATATAAGAAAAAACATCTGAGTGTGTGATTGTGTTTGTGTGATACATAAAAATTGATAGAATATACAATATTTTATATTGTTTAATTTGGATATCTGAAGGGAATGGAAGGCTAGTTGGAAAAGAAAAGGACAGGCCTCTATACACTGCTGTGGCTCAATTCTCACATCATGAAGTGTATATCAGTTTTGAAATTATAAAATGATAAAGAAGTCCCAACTCTAATCCCAATTTTAAAATAAAGTGATTTTTAGTTCCTTATTCTGACCTGTGTTGGAAGAATATACTAATGAATAAAATAGAGGTAAGACTCTCAAATAAGGGCTATTTTAGAATACTTTGGTACTGGATTTAACTAATCCTTAAGGAATTAAGAACAAATCTTCTGAGCATAGACAAGTCCATGTACTTGTTAGGAAAATTATCTGTGGTCAAAGAGAAGCCAGGTGGAGTATTATCACCTGATTGGTATACTTCTTTCTCTGTCTCTCTATATTGTTTAGCTTTCCACAAAGATGTAGGATGATATTATATACATCCCTGGACCTTTCCTAAGATGGCCGCCTTCCTTTCTTCAGTCTAGTTTCTCAGGGATTCCTACAGTGGCCAGAGAAGGTAAAGTTGTATTATCTTTATTCAGTAGTCAGGCAGAGAACTTTGAGATGCTTTACCTTCTGTTATCTTAAAGCAGTGCTCCTGCTTAATTTGTTTAAAGAATCCTCTGGATTCAGTAGTGGGTTTTAGATTTGGATCATAGCACTTTCTGTTTATGTGAAATGATAAAATCTATACTAAATATAAATTTGTTTTTATTTCTAAGCAAGGCTTCTAGAAATCTTATAAGCAGTTCAGCACAGGCTTTTTCTATGTGGCAGGTTTTTGTGTGATAGACACAGGCAAGTGTAAACTGCATGATGGAAACTTCTGAAGAGTATTATGAATATATTAAACTTTCCAATTTAAGTGGGAGAATATAAGTCATCACAGGTCGACTTAGATCTGACTGATGTTATTACTTATAGCAAAGCATGTTTCATACTTGTGAATAAATTCATTTAAAAATATTTTACCTATTATTTTTGTGGGTATGGGTGTATATTGCCCGCATGCAAGTAAGTGCATCTGTGTTGTGTAATGCCTGTGGAGGTCAAAAGAGAGTTTTGGAGTCCCCTGGAACTGGAGTTAGCTGCCATGTGGGTGCTGTGAATTGAACCCTGGCCCTCTGCAATAGCAGCCAGTGTTCTTAACTGCTGAGCTATCTCTCCAGCCCTGAACAAATGCATTTTAATTAAAATTTTGAGAATTTCACACAATATTTTTTAACATTTTTAAATTGAAGTTTTGTGCAATTCATAAATATTTCTCAGTCCAATTTAGAGTCATTCCCCTTTCCACCCCCGCCACCTGAGTTCATTCATTTTACTATTCATGTCTTGCATCTTTTTTTTCCCAGTCTTTTAAAAGTTTTTCTGTGCAGAGGTTTATTGTTTTGGAATGAAGTTTACTGTTTCAGTCAGTTTTTGACCCAGTCCTTTTGTTGTTGTTCCCTCCAATTTGTATTGCTCCAAAATATGCATATATGTTCTTCACACATATACCAAACTTATGACATCTGACATCTGAAAGTAAACTGTATGCTAATTCCAATACATGTTTAGGAATTCGCAATTTTTCCCTTTAATTTTATATTACTCTAAAGTATGCATACATACCCTCCCCCATATACCACAATTACAAAGATATTTTGATCATCTTTAGACTCCTTTCCATATCTGTACCCCCTTGCTATACCCTGCCTCATTTAATGCATTCCATTATTGATATATATTATATATACACACACATATTAAGGCCTATCAAGTCAGACATGTGTCCCCCTGTGTCCTTCATTGGGAATACATTTATGTCTGCCACTGAAAGGTTTATTTTATTGGAAAAATGTAAGGATCCTCAAATTATATCTTAAACATATTTTATTACTATTACTTTTTACATTTTACAATATTTTAACCATCATTTAAACACACAACAGTCTCTGCTTTTCATCGGTCAGTATTGATGACATATTGATGAAAAATACATATATTCCTAAACAGAAAGAATGCTGAGTGCAAGAAATATGGAATAGAAAGAGGTAAATAATGCTCATTATCAGCACCTGCTGAACTGCCCAGGACAGAAAACAATGCAACAAATTTGACTGATCACCTACATCACAGACCCTACATTGTTGGTTAAGTATTAGGAGAGAATAGGGTGTAGAGTTTTATAGTTTTGATAAAGTAAATCCTATAGGAAATTTTATTTAATCTTATCAGCTTTTGAGAACGAAGGCAATATTATAATTTGAGATAAGACCCCCTCCCTTTTTGTCCTCAAGAAAGTTTTAAAAGTAAAAGCACAAAGTGATCTTAGCAAAAAGAAAATGTTAAAACTATATGATGTGCATTAAAATTTCATAGAAATAAGTTACCAATCTTTGGTCCTGTTTTAATTAAATTCTCTATCTTGTGTTTTCATTCCCATAAATTAAGAAATTTTCTTGTTTTTATAAACAAAGCAACTCTAATTATTTCCATGTGTGCAAACACGTTTATTTTCCTGATCATTAAAAAATACATGCTAAGATTAAAAATAATCATGAAAGCTTTTAGGTTTAGTACATTTGATCAGTTAGATGATTGATTCCTACCAATAAGTTATAGGAGTTTAGAAACAGCATTAAATTGAAATTAAATATTATATATTCAATTCTGAAAGCATATAATATATGAAACTGGAAAACAATGTTTCAGATTAAAATTTCAAATACTGTTAAAATATTATTGCACAAATTTGTAATTAAAGGTATATTACACATAAAGAAATTTGTTTGGAGAGGATCTATATAAAATTGCTGAAGGGGGCTTTAAGCATAGACCTATAAATACATGTTTATTTTCAATGCAGATGTTTTCTGTATAATAGAAAAGAGAAGATATTGGGAAATTATCATGGACAATTCTATTGCTTTATTGGATATAGTAATGACAATATTTTTTTATTATTTTTCATCAAATTCATACTTTCATTTCTTTTTCTTAAAGCAATAGATTCTGTTGAGAATAAATCAGTATGAGAAACTATTCTGTGATTACAGAGTTTGTGCTCTTGGGCATGTCAGGCAGCCCAGACCTTCAGGCTGTGCTTTTCATCTTTTTATTTATAGCATACATATTGAGTGTTACTGGAAACCTGACCATCATCATCCTCACCTTGCTGGACTCTCAGTTAAAGACTCCTATGTATTTCTTCCTCCGGAATTTCTCCTTCTTAGAAATTATATTCACCAGTGTTTCCATCCCCAGATTTTTGGGGTCAATAATTACTAAAGTCAAGACCATTTCCTATAACAATTGTTTTGCTCAGTTGTTTTTCTTCATCTCTATGGGAGTGTCTGAATTCTTTCTTTTAACTGCTATGTCTTATGATCGCTATGTTGCCATCTGCAAGCCGCTGCATTACACCATCATCATGAATCAGAAAGTCTGCTCCCTTCTTGTCCTCACCTCGTGGCTGGCAGGATTTCTGACCATCTTCCCACTACTCATGCTTATCATCAAGCTCGACTTCTGTGCCTCCAATGTCATCGATCACTTCTGCTGTGACTACTTCCCCATTTTGCAACTCTCATGTTCAGATACATGGTTTTTAGAGACAATTGGCTTTTATTTTGCCTTCATTACCTTGCTATTCACACTGGCATTGGTAATCCTGTCATACATCTGCATCATCAGCACCATTCTGAGATTCCCATCTGCCAGTCAGAGGAAAAAGGCTTTCTCCACCTGTTCCTCTCACATGATTGTCATCTCCATCTCTTATGGAAGCTGCATTTTCATGTATGTCAAACCTTCTGCCAAAGAAAGGGCATCATTGACCAAAGGAGTAGCTGTTCTCAACACTTCAATTGCTCCCATGTTGAACCCTTTTATTTACACATTGAGAAACCAGCAAGTAAAACAAGCCTTCAAGGATTTAGTTCATAAAGTAGTGCTTTCTAGAGACAAATGAAATCACTGGCTAACATGAATGTCATTGTTCCAATTCAACAAAGGAGAAGCAGAATTTTAATTATGTTCTGCCAATCTCTGTCCATTTCATGATTGCCTGGAATGCTGAGCTCATTGGTTCTTTCCTTTCTAACTTTTTCCTTTCTTTCTTTCTTTCCTTCCTTCCTTCCTTCCTTCCTTCCTTCCTTCCTTTCTTTCTTTCTTTCTTTCTTTCACAGGGTCTCCCTTGTAGCCCTAACTGGCCTGGAACTTACTCTGTAGACCAAGCTGGTCTTGGACTCACAGAGATGCTCCTGCCTTTGCCTACTGAGTGCTTGGATTAAAGGTGTGCACCACCATGACCTGTGTGGTTTTAGCTTTCTTCTAAATCTGAAAGTGACCATGTTATGTTTTTCATTAAAACTGTATAGGTGTTGTCCAGCAAGTTCCTCTGAATAGAAACATTCCACAGTAGAATGGGGGGATTAAGACTGAAGAAGTAAGCAAAAGTTATCAGGCTCAGGAACTAAACAACTCACAAGTTTTAGGAAGTTCCTGGAACTGACCTGATTCACAAAGGTCCCTCCCCAAAGTTATGTAAGCAGTAACAACTATAGGGAAGAGGAACCTCTTGGGTTTGACGAGCTGCAGGTTAGTTGTGCAGGGAGCTCCAGGGCTGCCGCTCTCCTGAGGATGAGCTTTCCAGTTATCTCCCATAAGATGCCCTGATAAACTCATGGTTGTTCACTGAGCTAGGCTTCACTGGAGTTGTTAGGTTTGTCTGTCTCTGGTTCCCTATCTGGAGCACATAGATACGTGTTTGCATCTCTTCAGGAAAGACCACACAGCTGCCAGTAAAATGCAATCAGTGATTTAAAATCCTGGGATTTGTTTGCACTTCTTTATTTCTTTCTTTGGAGAAAGGTCTTGCTGTGTAATTCAAGCTAGGCTGAAACTTCCCAACATTCTAGTCTAATCCTTCAGAGCAGCTTGGCTGGGGATGCCATGTGACCATTCTTGTAAACTTCTGACAGGGCTTCCCTGTCTTGATGGGCTATGACCTGCAATTGTGAGCTGAATAAACTTTTTTTCCCTTGAGTTGCTTTTGCCAGAAAATTTTTTTAGAACAAGGACAAAAGAAACCAAGACAGTGTTCTTGTTGATTTGCACTTGTTTTAAAAATATATATAAAATGATGAATAGCTATAGTCTCACAGTAACCTGGAAATCTGACAGGAGTTTATTTAATAATGCTAGAGCTTTTATAGTGCACTTGTTGTATGACATGTTTTGATTAGGTATGCTTTATTCATTATCTTATTTAATCATCATAGCTACCTGGCAAAATTTGCATGGTTGTTTCTTTTTTATAAATGGTAAGTTGATGCTCATAATTTTTCAGTAAAAAGAATGTAAATCGTTGATTATATTTAACCTATACAGGTTTAAAGGACCTTAATTATCAAAGTAACTTAAACAGTAATATCCAATGTGATAGCCTGATTCAAAAAAATTAATGTTTGTTAATATTTTTATGCTTTTCATAGAATTTATTAATGTCTTGAATAATTTTTTTGGTCTTTTTAGTACAGGGTCTCCCTGTAGCCCCAACTGCCTAGAACTCACTATGTAGACCATACTGGCCTTGAACTCACAAAGATCTGCTTGACTCTGCCTCCCGAGTGCTGGGATTAAAGGCATGAGCCACCATGCCCAGCCTTGTCTTGCATAATTTTATTGAATTGTTTTCAGTCATATTATCTTATTTGAGTGCCTATATTATTATGATCTTGTAAAAATACTAACTCCTAATATTTTACTTGGCACATTTTATGATATTGATCAATTAAAAACAAGAAGCAAATGGCTACTATGTTGACCAAGAAAAAAGTATAAAGTATTAATAGTATTATAGTAGTAAAAATTCTTTTTTTTTTTTTTTTTTTTTTTGGCTTTTCGAGACAGGGTTCCCGTAGCCCCAGCCTGTCCTGGTGAACGCACTTGTAGACCAGGCTGGCCTTGAACTCACAAAGATCCGCCTGCCTCTGCCTCCCAAGTGCTAGGATTAAAGGCCTGTGCCACCACGCCCGGCTGTAGTAAAAATTCTTAAAGGAAGAGAAGCAAAAAATAATGGAAGTGATGATTGTATTTAGTATAATGTAATAACATCTTAAATTAAAAAGTGCCATAGAACATTGAAATCTAGATTATGAATTAAAATTCTGTATGTGTTTGCTATCTGTATTTCCAGTGCTATGATGCTAATGGTAAAATGCATTCACACTTACTGTTATTTGCTAAGTATTTTATTTTCCATTTCATTGGGCACTGTCTCAATCTTCTTGTTCCAACTTTGATGCAAGTGTGTATTATGATTTATATTCCTTTTAAGGCTGTTTGTTTCATGCATGTATTTGTGATATACATATATGTGTATATATAATATGTGTGCATGTATGTGTGTTATGTGTACATGTGTGGATGTACATGCCTGTGTGTACATGGAGCCTGAAGGACAGCATGGTTGTCTGTCCTCTTATATCACTCTCTGCCCTAGTTCTTGGAGGCAGGATCTCTCGCTGTACCTGGAATTTGTGGTTTTCAGCTAAGGCTGCCAGCAGCAAGCTCCTGTGATCTCCTGTTTCTGCTCATCTCAGTGCTGGGCTTAGAAACATACATGGGATATGCTCAGCTTTTACGTGGGATCCAGGCTCTGCTCCTCATGATCGTACAGCAAGTGCTCTTAACCACCGAGGCATTTCTCCAACCTCCCCTTATGACAATTTTCATACACAGAAGTAGTCTGCTAAGCGGGTGTCAGAGAGTGTTTAATACATTAAGTATCTCATGCTACATAAAATACATGTAGAAACATGCCAAATAATTTGAAAATACATTCTGTGTGATAATTTTCTTTTAAAAAAGTTTTGCTTTTTCCTCTTTTCAGGCGAATAAATATATCCAGTCTTGATAAAGTAGGAAAATGAATACAAATCATTTTCAACAAAAGTAAACTAGTTCAGTAAAAAAAACAGGGAATTTTATAAAAACTTTATTCATTTATTTATTTTGTGTATATGAACGTATTGGCTACATGTATGTAAGTGCACCCATGGTGAGCAGTGCCCTCAGAGGTTAGAAGATGGCATCAGATCCTCTGGGGCTGGAGTTATAGATGGTTCTTAGCCTCCATTCGGGTGCTGGGAATTGAACTCCTGTCCTCTGCAAGAGCAGCCAGTGCTCTTAACCACTGAGTCATCTCTCCAGGCCTGAGGGGATTATTTTTTGAAATGCTGGTTCCATCAGATTAGATCATTGTCATTACCTGATATTACCACTTTTCTAGCCATTCTGATGTTAGTAAAACTGTATGATAATTTCAGATAAATAAAACATATAGAAATCAGTGGCAGATTCAGATTTCAGTGTTGATTCATTAGCTAAAAGTTCAACTTAATTTTTGTGGCAATTTCAGGCATGCATGCAATAAAATATGACCATGTCTACCTCCAACTTGCACCCTCCTGACTTCATTTTTTTTTTATAATCTACTGTGCCCCTTAGTATTTTCCACATGTGCATGATTCTGGGTCCATCCACCGGAACATGGGAAACCTACCAGAGGCAGCACCATCCAAAAAGAATGAATCTCTTGTCCCCAGCAACTATCCCTGCCAATAGCTCATAAGTAAGAGATGGGGCCTGGGAAAACATCTACATCTGTAATATGATTTTGGTTGGTTTGATCTTGGGCAGGTAAACATAGCTACTGCTAGTTCTTGAGTGTCATGCCTAGAAGACAGCATTTCACAGCATCTTCCCATCCTCTGGCTCTTAGATTCTTTCCATCTCCTGGTCCAGTTATGTCCCCTGAGCCTTGTTGGTGGTGGCATTATCATAGATGTCTCATTTAGTGCTAAACACTTGATCTCTTATTCTCTGCACTTTGACTAGGTGTTCACCTCTCCCATGACTACTGCCCACTGTAAAAAGATTTTTATGACGAAGGTTGAGAGTATGACTAAATATAAACATCTAGTGGATAATTTGAGAGCATGACCATTTAGCAAAGTAATAGTTTGTTCTACTCTAGGGCCTATGACCACCTCAGACATGAATGTTTGACTAGGATTACAGTACTGGGTATGAAATTCTCTCCTATGGAGCAGGAGGTCTCAAGACCAATCAGAAAGCTGTTAGTTAACCCATAACAGTTGTGCCACTATTGCACTATTGAGTGCACTTTGGCTGGTAGGTCAGTACTGCAACATGCAGGGTCTAGTGTTGGATAAAACCATTGGTGTCTTTTCTCCCTCAGCAGCCTGCATAGACCTGCCAGGATTATGAAAGCCATCCAGCAGGAAGGAGTTTTCCTGGTATTTATTTTTCAGTGTCCTGCAGTCAACGTATGCAGACTCTTCAACAATAGGGTCTTTCCACATCGTTCTGTTGGATAACCAAGGGCAATTGAATTAGCCTGTGTTATTTTGGAGATCTTTGGGGCCACCCTGGCCAGTAACACATAAGGAGATATCCTGTGCTCTGTACTGTGATTTTCTTTTTTTTTTTAGGGTCTTATTTTTTTTAACTTTTTTTTATTGATGCTTTGTGCATTTCATGCATCATTTTCCAATTCAGTTCAGGCATATCTCCCCTTCCCTTCCCCCCCAACCTAGAAGGTAAGATTCATTAGAACTCATTATAAATATTGTTACAATTAGGAGCCACAGAGGGGTTTGATATTTGTATGGAAATCTGAGGCTTTCTTCCTTTAATGTTCAACAGGCCAACCTTTCTGTGGTACTGTTCTAGTACATCCTACTCAAAGACAGAAGCTGTATCTTTTCTTTCTCAACCATGAATTGGTGACATTTTTGACCTGTTGGGAACATACAAATTTTCCCATAGTTGTAGTTTTAAGTATTTGAGTTGCAAGGTTTTTGACAAAAAGTTCATATCTATGTGTATCCCCCATTTATTGGAGGTTTGTGTTTTGNTTGACCCATGAGTCTCCAGAAGGCAGTTGTATTATACATACCTATAGGGTGGAATCAAGGCACAGATTTCATCAAATTCACCCATGCTGTTTTGGGTGACTGTATGTGATTAACTTGGGAAGCAAACTTAATTTTTACATTAAATCATCTTATAGGTGAAAGAGAATGCTACAAGGTGATACTGTACAATAGAAAAATTATAGAGAACATTTGTATGTGCTATTTGTGGTTTTTAGTCTAGGTCTCTCTAGTTGGCAAAATCCATATACCTTCTATGATATTAAATTGATCTATAACATCCTAAATAACAAATTGAGGATGCTTTGATATGATTTCATTTATCACTTGTTTCCTTAATTTTTTCACTATATTTTATTGAATTTTTGTGCATTTCACAAATTTCAATTGAATTTTTCAGTATTTCATACTGAACATCCCAATCAGTCTTAATTGCTTTTATGCCCCCTTCCCCATTGGCAGACTCCCACAGCCCTCCACTGGAATTTATGCACTCTGTCATTTGTGCTCAGGCTCACTGTGTCAATTTAGCATCCTCAGATGTTCCTCAGTGCAAGTTCATCCAGAGTTCTAGTCAGCCCATCCAGAGTCCCTTGCATTAAGAAGATCACCTCTTCCTCACCCAGTAGTAATCAGCTGCCAATAGTTCTTTTGCTAGATTGGATCATGTGGCCCTTTTCCACAGTTGTATGCTGGGTTTTGTCTGCTTGAGTGTGTATGGGTCTTGTGCATGCTGTCACCATCACTGTCAATTAATTTGAGCAAGGTTCCAGAAGCTTGTGTCATTCTATTTCCATATGCTCATACACTTCTTTTCTGTCTCTTACAATCTTTCTTCTCCCCTCTTCTGAAATGGTCCCCTGAGCCTGGGTGAGTGAAGCTTAATATAAGAGTCCTGTCTGGGGACCCACACTTTTCAGACTCTTAATCTCCACGCTTTGGCTATTTTTGACCCTTTTGTGTTCCTGGCCCTTTGCTGCATGAGGCAGCTTCCTTAGTCAGAGCTGAAGGATTCATTAGTGCCCTTAGCTCTTGTTCTTTGCTGCGTGAGCCTTAGGTGTAGAAGCTGCATTGTAAATGGGCCGCCTAGGCTTGGAAAATTCATAGACAATGTCTGTGTGTGATCAGCTGCAGCATATTGTAATAGTCTCTGGTGGAAAAGGAGCTCCTTTGATTAGTGGTGACTGGGACACTTGATGATACATATAGGGATACATATTCTGCATTAAGTAAGAAATGACATTAGACTAGGGATGTGACAGCCCTGGGGTTTTCTCTAAGATCTATGATCTCAACATCCATGTATATTTGGCTATGTTTACAGTACCACACATATGTTTCCTTCAGTTGAGTGACTTTTAAGCCTGATTTGGTAAGCATTGATTACTCTTAAGATAAAAGTGCCACTACTGCACGCACCAGTGTATGCTGTGCTGGTCATTGATGTGGTTATTTGGTCTTAAAACTGGTGTTGGCCCAATGACAAATGTTGTTCCTTAGCAGCTTTCATGGTACTCTCCAAATCTATGAAAGCTAGTCTTCAGGGGAAGTGACTTCCTGATCAAGTCCAGCTCCATTGCTCCAAAACTCTTCTCTGAAGTATATCTTGTCTTCAGCATTAAGATCTTACCTTCAAATTCATGGAGGCAATTAAAGGCTGTGGCAAAAGCCTGTGTTATTTTGGAAGTCTCTTGGACCACCCTGGCCAACAAATCAGAGGAAGGTTTCTCCTGTCAGGCATTATTTCTTGTTATGTAGCCTTCAGCTTTACACATGGACTCATGCAGATATGTTACATATGAAACTTGTCATTAGGGTGTTAGGCTATGACTCCCTCTAGGTTTTTACACTTGGTAGGCATTATTTATTCTCTCTCTCTCTCTCTCTCTCTCTCTCTCTCTCTCTCTCTCTCTCTCTCTTTCCCTCCTGTGTTTAACACTCCTTCCATGGCTTCTGCATTTAGTGTCCTGTGCTGGATAGCTTTAGTGTCAACTTGACACACCTGGGTTGAGGGAGCCTCAATTGAGGAATTGGTTCCATTGGATTGGCCTGTGGCCACATCTGTGGAGTATTGTCTTGATTGTGGAGCTCTGTGGGGAGGGCCCAGCCCACAATGAGTGGTGCCACCCTGGGCAGGTTATTATGTGCCATATAAGAAGGCAGGCTGGGCATGGGCCAGGGGAACAAGCCAGTGAACAGCATTCCTCCATGGCCTCTGCTTCAGCTCCTGCCTCCAGGTTCCTGCCCTGAGTTCCTGCCTTGGGCTCCCTGAGTGATGAACTTTGATCCAGGAGATGTAAGCTGAATAAACTCTTTCCTCCCCAAGTTGGTGTCAGTCAGAGTGTTTTGTCACAGCAATGGAAGACAAACTGGAACATGTCCTCATTTCCCACGTTTCTCCCTTGATAATGCCAGTGTCCTGCCTCTCAAGATGCCTCTTTCCCTTCATCCCCGAATTTCCTTATATGACCCTCCCTTCCCCTTCTCATGTAAGTACCCCCATTTCATCCATTTTTCCCTTAGTAACACCTGTCTCCTATTTTCTTTCAGGTTTCTTCTTTCTGTTTGCCTCCATGGCTCCTTTCTATTGTCCTGGTTTCTTCAGCTACATCAGGGTACATACTCACATATAAGAATTTGGTGCTAGAATCCACAAATGAGGGAGAAAATATGCAATTTTTAAAGCCTGTGTTAGTTTACTTACAATAATAGTTTCTAATTCCATCCATTTACCTGCAAATTTCATAATTTCATCTTTCTTTGCTGCTAACTAAAATTAGCATTGTGTAAATGTACCACATTTTCATTATTCAGTCATAATTTGAGGGATACTTAGCTTGTTTCATCTCTTAGCTATTGTGGAAAAGAGAAGCAACAAATATGGATGTGCAAGTATCTCTGCAATAGGATTAGTCATTTGTGTATGTGCCAAGGAGTAGTATAACCAGGTCAAATGTTAGATTCATTTTTTTTTAGTTTTTTAAAGGGTTCTCTAGAGATTTTCAGCCTTCCTGGGAGCACATAAACCCAGCCTCCGCATGGTGCATCATTCTGTATATCTCCAGCCTGCATGAAAGCGTCTGAATCTGGCCTCCACGTGGTAGTGAGCTTCCCAAATTGCACTGTGCCCATCCCTGGACCTTGAGATCATCTGGAGCCCCTGCTGCTGCTGCAGGGCGAGACTCCTCTGCATTTTAGTAGAGGCCCAGACCTTTGCAGGCTGCCTGAGAGTGCCTGAATCAAGCCTCCTCTTAGCAGGCCTTTCAAATTATGCTGTGCTGGATGGCTAGTAGAAGCAAAGACCTTAGTAGGAATCCTGAGATTATCTGATTGATGATTTACTTGGGCTTCTGTGGGAGCTCCTGAGTAGCTGGACTAGGTCCCTCCAATATAAAGTCAAGAGAGAGAACCTGAAGCCTAGACCAATCAGCCTTTTATACCTAATAAGAAAACAACCAAGACAAATCAAGAATACAAATAATGTCAAGTGTATTAGTCAGTTTTCTGTTGCTGTGATAAAGCACCATGACCAAGGAACTTATAAAAGGAAGAGTTAATTTGAGCTTACAATTGGCGATTCCAGGGAATTAGAGTCCATTGTGGCGGGAGGCGTGGCGGCTGGATCTGGAGCAGCAAACCGAGGGTCACATCTCACAAAGAACACAGGAAGCAGAGAGAGGGCAACTGTAGACCACAGTAGCTTGTTAAAACTCACTAAGCCTGCCCCCAGTGACACACTTCCCCCAGCATGGCCACACCTTCTAAGACCTCCAAAAACAGCGCCACCAACTGGAGACAAATGTCTGAATACTTACAGCCTATGGGGGACACTCATGCAAACCACCACATTAAGCAATTGGAGAATGAGTACATGCAAACCCTCCCTTTCATGGTAGCTTCAAAAAATATCTTGGAATAAACCTGACAAAAGACATTAAAGATTTCTACAATGAAAATTTTAAATCTTTGAAGAAATTGAGGAAGACACCAGAAGCTGGAAGGACCTCTTTTGTTCATGGATTGGAAGAATTAATATTGTTAACATTAATTCTATCAAAGTATCAAAAATAATATATCTATATATAGATTCAATGCAATCTCAATCAAAATCCCATGACATTCCTCACAGAATTAGAAAAAAAAATTCTAAAACTCATATGGAAACACAGAAGATCTCAGATATCCAAAGGAACTCTGAGCAGAAAAAGCAATGCAAGGGGGATTACAATACCATATTTCAAACTATATTACAGAGCTGTAGTTTTAAAACCCATATGATACTGTCACAAAAATAGACATGTAGGTCAATGGAACATAATTGAAGACCCACACATGAGTACAGGCAATTTTTTTTTAGTACAGGCAATTTTAACCACTTAATATTTGACAAAGGGGTCAAGCACACTCACTGGAAGAAAGAGAGCACCTTCCCCAGTCTGACTGGCTAAGTTCAAGAGAAAAAACAACTCCAAACACTGGTAAGGATGTAGAGAAAGGGGAATGCTCATTTTCTGCTGGTGGAAATACAAACTCGTGCAACTGCTATGGAGAGCAGTAAGGAGAACTCTCAGAAAAGTAAAAATAAATCTACCATGTGATCAAGTTATAGCACTTCTTGGCATATATTCAAAGGACTCATCATAGTGTAGAGATACCTGTACATCTATGTTTGCTGCTGCTTTATTCACAGTAGCTAAGAAATGCAAACAACCTAAATGCCCCACAACTGAGGAATGGATAATGAAAATGTGGTACATTTACTCAGTGGAGCTCTCAGTAGTAAGAAAAGATGAAATCGTGGCATTTGCTGGTAAATGGATGGAACTAGAGAGTGTTATACTAAGTGAAGTATCAGAAATGCGGAAAAGCAAGTGACATATGTTCTCCCTCATTTTCAGATTGTAGCAGCAATACCTTACATGTAAGTACATATACTAATGTAATGGCAGGAACCAGGAAAATGGAAAGGATACAGGGAAATAAAAGAGAGAAGGAACCCAAAAGAGGGGATCGTAGGGAACAGATGTTACTGGAGGGAGGAGGGGAAACTGGTAGAGTTGGGCTGGGAGGCGAATAGGGAGGGTGGTGGTTTGAATAAGAGTGCCCCCCATAGGTTTTAAGTATTTCAGACATTTTGTCTCCAGTTGGTGGCACTGTTCTTGGAGGTCTTAGAAGGTGTGGCCATGCTGGAGGAAGTACGTTACTGGGGGCAGGCTTAGTGAGTTTAACAAGCCTTGTGGTCTCCAATCTTGCTCTCTCTCTGCTTCCTGTGCTCATTTTGAGATGTGACCCTCGGCTTGCTGCTCCAGCCCTGGCCACCATGCCTCCCACCACAATGGACTCTGATTCCCTGGAACCATCAATCGTAAGCTCAAATAAACTCTTCCTTTGATAAATTCCCTTGCTCATGGTGGTTTTCTCACAGCAACAGAAAAGTGACTAATACAGGGAGGGACATTCAAGGGGCCATGGTGTGGTGGGGGACCCAAGTCAGGAGGGAGGAATGGTGGGAGATGGGTGTTACTGAGGGGAGGGTGGGGAAAATGGGGGTGCTGGGCCTAGGGAGGGAGGAAGGAGGTCAGATGGGAAGATAAAGAATAGAGATGAATGGATCTTGTAGGGGTAGGGAACCCAGAGGGAAATGTGATGACCCCGTAACCCCATGAGAAATGCATATGCAATGTCTTAACATTGGTGCATATATAGCCCTGGGTTCTGTTTGGCAAGGAACACAGTGCCAGATGGAAGAGACCTCCCTTTGAGTGGAACTGGGAGTTACCCAGGAGACTCCTAAAATAACAGAGGATATTGCCAAAGCTGTGGGTTATCTCCCAGAACCAACAGACAAGCCCCTAGGACTGAAGACAGGCTACATTTCAGATACATGACTTGGAGCAATGGAGCAGGAACTGACCTAGGAGTTTTCTGCCTGAAGTTTAGCTCTTATAAACCTAGATGATAATATGTAAACTCCTAAAATAACACAGGATATTGCCAAAGCTCTTGGTTATCTCCCAGAACTAATAGACAAGACAATAGGCTGAAGATTCTTCAAATTCTTAAATTGACAATACTTTTATGTTTATTTTGAATTTATCATTATACGTCTGGGGGGAGGGGCTTGTGCACATAAGTGAATGTGCTTGTGGAGGCCAAAGCATCAGATCCCTTTAGAGCTGGGGTTACAGGAAGTTTGTGGATCCCCCAAAGTGGGTGCTGGGAACTGAACTCAGGTCCTCTGCAAGAGCACTCTATGCTCTTAACCACTAAGCCATCTCTCTAGGTCCATTGGCAATATTTTTTGTATGTATTTTAGATTTTTTGTGTATTTCATATACAGCGCCTTAATCATCTTTACACCCCTTCCCATTGACACCCTCCCATAGCCCCCTGGCTGGATTTCATGCATTCTGTCATTTATTTTGGATTTCATGCATTCTGTCATTTATTTTAAGACCCATTGAATTGAGTTAGTGTCCCCAGATGCCCCTCAGTCCAAGCTCATCCGCTGGGGTCTAGTCAGCTTATCTAGATTTACCCCCTTAAAAAAGACCAGTTCTTCTTCAGCCAGCAGTAATCAGTTGCCCAATAGTTTTTTTTGTTTGTTTGTTTGTTTGTTTTTTTTGCTAAGATTTGGGCCTGCTGCCCATTTTCACAGTTCCATGTTCGGTTTTTTTCTGCTTGAGTTTGTGTGGGTCTTTGGCATGCTGTCACCATTGCTGTAAGTGCACATGAGCAAGGCCCTAGGAGCCTGTAATACTCCATTTCCATATGGTCATGCACCTCCTTCCTGGCTCTCACAATCTTTCTGCCCCTACTTCTGCAGTGGTCCTTGAGCCCTGGGTGGGTGAAGTTTAATGTAGGAGTCCTGTCTAAGGACCCACACTCTGCAGACTCTTATTCTCTACACTTTGGCCATTTGTGGCCTTTGTGTTGCTACCTTTCTGTTGCACAAGGGATTTTCATTGATGAGAGTTGAGAGATGCATTAATATTATCTCTATTCCTTGTTCCCTAAGCCTTACATGTAGAGGTTCTATTGTAGATGTTTCAGTTAGGATTGGGCATCTCACAGATAATCTCTGTGTGTGAGATCAGTTGTGGAACTCTATAATAGTCTATTGCAAAATAAACCTCTTTGATGAGTGGTGACTGGCATACTTGTCTGTAAATATAAGGATCCATATTTAACACATAGTATATTTATATGTTTGTCTAGGGATGTAAGAGCCTTGGGGTGTTTGCTAAGATCTATGACCTCTCTAGCCATGTGTATTTGGCTATGTTTACAGTACCACACATGAGTTCCCTCCCAATGAGTAAGCTTTTCATACAATTAGGTAGCTGTTGATTACCCCCAAGATAAAAGTGACACTACTGTCCCAATATAGTTTGTTGTGCTGATCATTGTGGCTATTAGGCCTTAAAGCTGGATTTGGATCATTGACTGATGTTCTCCTTTGGTGTCTTGCATAATGTTCTCCAAAACTGTGAGAACTACAGCTAGGAATGTTGTAATGTACTAATGAGCAGAGCTGCATATTGCACACACCACAAAGTAAATAATCACTGTTGTTTCTGTTGCACTAACTTAAACTTTGAACAACTCTTTAAATTTATAAAGAGTATATGACATGATAAATAAAGTACGAGGATGGTATAAGCCAGAATTTTTCTTTTTTCAAAAATATTTTTATTGCAGCTGAAGAGATGGCTCAGCAGTTAAGAGCACTGCTCTTACACAGGACTGAGACTGCTCTTGTACAGGACCTGGGTTTGATTCCCAGCACCTGCATGGCAGCTAACAACTATCTGTATTCCAGTTCCAGTGTGTAGGACATACTCTTCTGACCTTTGTGGGCATTGTATGACATGGGTGCACTCACACACATGCAGGCAATACACTCATACACTTAAAATAAAAAAGAATTGAAAACAAATGTTGACTTTTTAGAATTTCATACAATGTATTTTGATCACATTCAGACCTCCCTCCTCCAGCCTTACTCCTACCTTACTACCTTACCTCCTTACTTCGTGTCGTCTACTATTAATTTTCTTTTGTAAATGGCCTATTGAGTCTTATCTGTATTCCCCAAATGGTATTGGGTGTGGGTCAGTCCTTTGGTGTCCAGTCAGCCTGTAAAGCACCAAAGCAGTAAAGAAAACTGACGCTCTCACTCCCAGCAGCTATCAGTTGCCATAGAAATTCAGCCAGTGCCAGGGCTGCTTGCCCACCTCCCTCATTCATGCTGGGTTTCGGTCTGGCTTGTGCAGGTCTTATGTTGCCAAAGTGACACAGTGTAGGTGTGATGTTTCCCTTCTCCAATTACTCCTGAGTCTAGGGAAGAGAGTGTGGATGGATATAGGTGTCCTATTTAGGGCTGAGCACTCTGCAGTCTCCTATTCTCTGCAAGTTGACCAGTTGTGAGTCTCTGTGCTAATCTCCATCTGCTTGCTCTAGGGTGAAACTTCTGGTGAGACTTGAGAGATGCACAAATCTATGGGTGTAACAAGTCATTAGGACTTGGTTTGATACTATGTTAATTTAGCAGGATATTAATAATAAGTTCTCCCCCCACAGCCTGTGTGACCTGTGTAGCCACTGGTTCTTTGCTCAAATAACAGTGTCAGATATGGGCTCCACCTTATGAAGTGGGCCTTAATTTCAGTCAGAAAGTAGTTGGTTACTTCCATAACATTAGTATCACTATTGCACCAGTCAGCATATCTTGCCAGGCTAGTTATTATTGTAGGTTAACTTCATTTGGACAAGTAACTATTACTAGTTTACATTATCTCACCATCTGACAGGCAGCTTTTATACTTTCTGCTCCTCGACAAAAGTAGAAAATACTCTTAAAAACTTAGTAAATTCACGCAAGCTTACTGTTAAATTGTGAATCCCTAAATGTGTTTTGTAATTACCGATAGTTCATTTTTAGATTTTGTAAACCTGGTATATCTGTGGAGTGTATAGACACATATTTTGGAGTAATATAAAATAAAACAGAAAAAGGACTCATTTAAAGATCAGACCAAAACAGTAAGATTCTGCATTGAAAGAGTTAAAAATACTGAGAAAAAGATGCAAGACAGGACTTAACATGTATGGTAGAATGCATGAGTTCTGGTGTGGGGGGGAGACAGAAATGGGGGAAATGGTTTAAATTTGATTAAAAAGTGTTATATGACATGTTCAAAAGCTCAATAAAGTTAAGAGAAAAAGTATTTTATGTGTTTGAGTGTTATGCCTGCATGTATGTAAGTGCACACAACCTGCTGTGTCAGTAGAGGATTGAAAAGGGCATTGGATCCCTGGGAACTGGAGTTATGGATGGTTGTTAGCAGCCAAGTCCATGCTGGGATTCAAACCTGGGTCCTCTGCAAGAACAGCCAGTGCTCGTAACTGCTGAAATATCTCTCCATTCTCAATGAATCTCCTGCATTTTTAAAAATAGGAATTTATTTTTTTCTTCCTTAAAAGATGTCATGTTTTCCTTAAGAAAATGCTTGAAGATTCAGAAAAAACCCTCCAATTCAAGTGATATGTGTATGCATGTATGTTTGTATGTGTATACTTATGTATATATAAAACTATGTATATATAAAGTTAAAAAATAGGAATTTATATCGTCCAGTTTCATGTTTTTACAGCAAACCACCCAAGACAATATTTAAATAGAGAAAAAGAAACATATTGCTTTTCTTTTTTTTTTTTTTTTTTTTTTGGTCTTTTTGAGACAAGGTCTCCCTTCGGTCTCAGCTGGCCTGGAGCTCACTCTGTAGACCAGGCTGGCCTTGAACTCACAGAGATCCACCTGCCTCTGCCTCCCAAGTGCTAGGATTAAAGGCGTGCACCACCACACCTGGCCCTTTTTTTTTGGAACATATTGTTTTTCATAAAGGTTGTACTAATTTACATTACTTCAGGAGTGTATAATGGTTCCAACTTCTCTATATTAAGTTGTATTCATCAAACATATCCAGATAGTATGTCAAAACAAAAAAATGCCCTATAATCTGCATTATATAGTCAAAGAAACTTAATGGTTTTTTTTTTTTTGTCTTTTTGAAACAGGGTCTCCCTGTAGACCCAGCTGTCCTGGAACTCACTATGTAGACCAGGCTGGCCTTGAACTCACAGAGATCCACCTGCCTCTGCCTCTTGAGTGTTGGGATTAAAGGCATGCACCACCACATCTGGCTTAATTTATAAAAGAACTTTGAGGAACTTTCAAGACAGAGAACATAAAGCAGCTTTGCTGGATGAACATTCATGACTCAAGGTGGTGAAATAGTCAATATGGAGTCTTGGTGTCACCGGGTTTGCCCTGGGGACACAAACAGTTATTATATCCATGTATTGAATGCTAAGTATACCAACTCATAAACAATTACATTTTAAAGTACCTCCTAGAGATTGCATTATGCTATTGAGTTCAGTTTTCAAAATTAAAAATCATTTTCCTCATTATTTATGTAAATCATGTTCATGTGTGTGTGCATGTGGCAGTCATAGGAGCACTTTCAGGACTTGGATCTGTCCTTCCACTTGGATACAGGGATGCAACCTGGCCTTTCAGGTTTTCTTTTTTTTTTTATCAGAGTCTGTAAACCAATGTTGTTTAATATACACATATTTACTTTTACTAAGTCCTAAAACACCATGTATCCTGTAGACAGTGTCTAGGTGAAACTGGGTACTTGCTGAGCTCATGTCAATTAAATATGCCTTAATCGAATATAGTTTTCAAGGCAAGCATTTACATCTGCTGAGCCTTCTCACCTGCCCAATATCAATTCTTTAATTAACCCCCTTGACTCTTCACTGTTCTATTTTAAAGTTTACCTTTTAATTTTATAAATTTAGTATCAGATATGCTTTTTTCTAATATAAAGATTTCAATTCTTTATGCATCATTAATGCTTATGGTAAAATGGCATGGCACATGCACAAATCTTATGATAGCTCAAGGCAGACAAAATACCAGCATAGACATGGGGAAGTGGTGAAGAAACCCCAGCTTCACCTAAGGAACCATTGGCAACTGACCTCTGCTAGGAGGGGAAAGTCAGTTTCATTTAAAGGTGAGAATCTTGGTAGGTTGACCAGGCTCCAGTGGATGGACCTACACCAAAGGGCATTTGAGGACACGAATTTGACTCTAGGGGATCTCTCTCTCTCTCTCTCTCTCTCTCTCTCTCTCTCTCTGTCTCTCATCTATCATCTACTTATCTAATCTATCATCTATCTATCTCTTTATTTCTATCACCTATTATTTATCTATCTCTCTATAAAATATTAAATTGGGTGGGAGTTAGTAAGGGAGGTACAGTTAAGGGAAGGGGACCTAAAGTATACTTATATAAATATAAAAGTATATTGTACGAAATTCATAAAAGTTCTACAAAATTTCATTTAAATGGATGCTATATTTAAAGCAATTTTTTCTTTAAACTCACCTATTTTGTTTTTAGTTTACATTAATTAACCTATACTTCTCTTTGGCATATATAGTTTTCTTAGGATGTACCATAGGATGTCTTTATGCTAAATGTGCATAAGTAAAGCATTAAATACTATATTAAACAGAAGGATGAAATCAGGTAAATGATGACGTATTACACTGGCATTAACTCTTGAATTTCAATTTTCTATCTATAAAATGAAGATAAAATAAAACATCATTTGAAGTTATTACTGCATATAATAAAAATAATAATATTTGATCTGAGGTCTCATGAGACCAGCTGAAGTGCAGGAAGGTAGGTAGGAACTGGGTACTTCAGCAAGGCTGATTGTTGATTGACTTAACCTAGTTAATCCATTAATCCAGTTGTCTTTAGCTTGATTGGTTTTTGTGGCTGTGGGAGTAGAGTTATCCTCCCAGCTGGTATTAAAGGTAAGGTTGTGTGAGACTTGAGATCTGAGATCTCCTGAGACCAGCTGAAGAGCAGGAAGGTAGGTAGGAACTGGGTGCTACAGCAAGGCTGATTGTTGATTGAGTTAACCTAATTAATACGTTAATCCAGTTGACTTTGGCTTAATAGGCTTTTGTGGCTTTTGGGGCGGAGTTATTCTCTCAGCTGGTATTAAAGGTAGGGTTGTGTGAGTCTTGAGATCTGAGATCTCCTGAGACCAGCTGAAGAGCAGGTACTGCCCCCCCCCACCTGCCAACTGGGATTACAGAGGCATCTGAAGGAGGCAAGCAAACCAAGCCTTCAACATAGTGAAAAGGCATTTAGGACTCACATTGGAATACAGGCAAGGAGAAGCCCATATGCCAGGAACACGAAGAAGAGACAACACAGGAAAAGGGCAGGATAATCCCGCACCAAGCTCTACCAACCCTATGGAAGATTCCTACAGTGGGATCACTCTGGGGATGGCCCAGGACACAGATATCAGAAACACAATTGGGAACATATTTAAAGAACAAGATTATAAAGAGCAAATCAAAGAACTAAGAAAAGAGAATGAAGAACTCAAGAAGGACCTAGAGAGAGAGAATGACAAACTCGGGAAGGAAGTAGAAACACTGAAAAGATCCCATGCTGAAAAAGATAAGGAAACCAACTAGCGAAGCAAAGAGCTACAGGAAGAGATTGAGAAGCTCCAAAAAGAAGTAAAAATACTAAAGAAATCAGAAGAGGAAATGAAAAAGGAAATCAAACACTCATCCAATCAAGAGGAAAGGAATGGAAAAAGGCTCAGAAGCAGAATGGAGGAAGCAGAACAAAGAATATCAGACCTGGAAGATAACACAGAACAACTAAAAAATTTATGATGAAAAATTTAAAAATACACAAAAGTGAAACAACCAGGAAGTGTGGGACACTATGAAAAGACCAAACCTGTGCATCATAGGAATAGAGGAAGGAGAAGAATCCCACGAGAATGGTATTGATCAGATCTTCAACAGAATAATAGATGAAAACGTCCCCAAACTAAAAAAAGACAAACCAATACAAATACAAGAAGCACATAAAACTCCAAACAGACAAGATCAGAAAAGAAATTCTCCACGCCACATCATAGTTAAAATGCTAGACACCCAAAACAAAGACAAAATCCTAAAGCCACAAGAGAAAAACAACAAGTGACCCATAAGGGGAAACCTATCAGAATTACAACTGACTTCTCAAAGCAAACTATGAAAACAAGAAGAACCTGGAGCAAAGCATTCCCAGTGTTAAAGGACAATAGATGCCAACCCAGGTTATTAAACCCAGCAAAAATGTCAATTATAGTTGAAGGAAAGAGAAAAACCTTCCATGACAGAATACTTGAAGCAATTCAAAGGACAGAAGGAGCAACCAACCCCAGGCACCTAGAAAGAGAAATCAATAAAAGCATAACTGCAGAAGTAGAAACCTAAACCCAAACCACAAATAGATAATAAGGCAAAAGGAAGCAACACAAACCTATCAGTCATAACCTTAAATATTAATGGACTAAATTCCCCAATCAAAAGACATAGACTGGGAGATTGGATTAGGAAACAGAATCCATCAATATGCTGTCTACAAGAAACACATTTTACCTTCAAGGACAGTCACCACCTTAAAGTGAAAGGATGGAAAAA
>VZQC01005652.1:507395-523128 GCA_009823505.1 Rhizomys pruinosus | reverse complement strand
TCAACATCACTAATCATTAAGGAAATGCAAATCAAAACCACTTTAAGATATCATCTTACTCCAATAAGACTGGCTAGGATCAAGAAAACAAATGATACCAAGTGCTGGAGAGGTTGTGGGGAAAGGGGAACACTCATCCACTGCTGGTGGGAATGTAAACTCATACAGCCACTATGGAAAGCAGTGTGGAGAACCTTGGAAGACTTGGAATGAACTTGCCACCCGACCCAGGCATACCACTCCTGGGCATGTACCCTCAAGACTCACCACACCACAGAGATACATGCATAGCCATGTTTATTTCAGCTCTCTTCACAATAGCAAGGAGCTGGAACCAACCCAAATGTCCCTCAACTGATGAGTGAATAGAGAAAATGTGGTACATCCACACAATGGAGTTCTATGCAGCAGTAAAAAAAGATGACCTCATGAGCTTTGCAGGAAAATGGCTGGATCTAGGGGACATCATGCTGAGTGAAGTAATACAGTCCCAGAAAAACAAACGACAAACACTCCCTCATCTGTGGATGCTAGTGTCAATTACGTAGTTGTAAGTATTTCTTGTGCATGGCCTCTTGAACTTTTGTCCAAAGCAGTTGGGAGTGATGCATATTGGAAACATCAACAACAATAACAACAACAACAGAAAGGACTGCATCAAAGAACTGACTGAAACAGTGAACTTCTGCTCAAAACAGTCAACTTCCACATGGAGAATATTGAGAAAGACTGAGAAAGAGATGAAAAGCATGTTTGGCAGAATGCATGAACTCTGGTGGGGTGGGGGTATGGGGGGGACACAGGTCTAGATTTGATAAAGATATATATAAAAAATAAAAAGTAATATGTTTCAATAAAAAATAATAATATTCTATGATTATTAATGTCATTAATGTTAAAGATGAAACCATTAGCAATTTTATTGCCCTAAGTTTTAATATTAAATATATTGTCCTGAAATATTAAATATGTTGTCCCAAAATATTGTCCTGTAATATTAAATATATTGTCCTGAAATCATTCCTTTTCCTTTATTTATTATTTTTAGTAAAAAATGAAGTACCAGTGGTTCCTCCATAACAAGAGGGGATATAACTAAAGGTGAGAAATGTTTAGATAAAAAATTATGTATATAATTAGCATGCTTAGACTTTGGGCATAGTTCCCTAACAAAATAGCTATTTACATAGAATTTACATTGTATTATGAAGATTATTTAAAGTATATGAGAGAATGTACACAGGTATATGCAAATACTGAGCCATTTAATAAAAGGAACTTAGGCATCCATGCATTACAGTCTCCTCATTGGTTTCCTAGAACTGATTCTTCAAGGATATCAAGAAGAATATGGAACTTAAGATCATACCTGGAACAAAAATCCACATGAAAGTTGGAGTTAGAACAGACATTAAGAACAATTACTCCTGGAGATTGTTTCCATTTCAAAACTTGATTTTGGTTTGGTGTGAAGTTATTTTATTTCCTGGAAGTCTGTAATATATAATTATTGAGAAATATAAGCAGATAGTCTCTCAGGTATGTAGCCAAAGATAAAAATCTTTAAGATACAGTTTACACATGGCTTATATTTGTAATGAAAAGTTGATCTGGGGCTGGAGAGATGGCTCAGTGGTTAAGAGCAGGGACTTCTCTAGCAGAGGACCCGGGTTCAATTCCCAGCACCCACATGGTGGATAAGAAGCGTCTTTAAGTTGGGCATGGTAGCCCATGCCTTTAATCCTAGCCACTTGGGAAGCAGAAGCAGGCAGATCTCTGTGAGTTGAAGGCCAGCCTTGTCTACAGAGTGAGTTCCAGGCCAGCTGGGGCTCTAGGGAGACCCTGTCTCAAAAAAAATATTGATTCTGTACAGTACCAAATTTCCTTACTTCTTCAGGAAGAATGCAATTCTTTTGATTGAGTCGTTGAAGGCCTGTTTGACTTGCTTGTTCCTCAAGGTGTAAATGAAGGGGTTCAGCATGGGAGCAATGGAAGTAGTGAGAACAGTCACACCCTTGTTAACGGCCACTGAGTCCTTTGCTGACGGTTTGACATAGATGAAGATGCAGCTGCCATAGGTGATGGAAACCACAATTATGTGGGAAGAACAGGTGGAAAGGGCCTTTTTCCTTTGCTGGGCAGAAGGGAATCTTAAAATGGTCTTCATTATATACATGTAGGAAAGAACTACACACACAAGGGTCATGATGAACGTCAACACAGCACAGCCTATAACCATCTGCTCTATAAGCCACGTTTCTGTGCATGAGATCTTTAGAAGGGGGGATGCATCACAGATAAAGTGGTCAATAACATTAGAGTCACAGAATTCCAGATTGAGGCCCAGGCTAAGTGGCGGAAGGACCACCAATAAGCCAGCTGTCCAGCAACCAAGGATGAGTTTTCTACAGACACTGCTGTTCATGATGGTGACATAATACAGGGGTTTGCAGATGGCTATGTATCGGTCATAGGACATGATAGCCAGGAGAAAAAACTCGGTCACAGCGAAAAGATCGGTAAAAAACATTTGAATGGCACAGTTATTATATGTAATTGTCTTGTCACCTGTTGATATATTGTATAAGTATCTGGGAATGCAGGCAGTTGTAAATGAGATTTCTAAGAAGGAGAAATTTTGTAGGAAGAAGTACATGGCCGTTTTTAGATGTGAATCCATGAAGGTGAGGGAAATGATTGTGAGGTTCCCAGTTACACTCAAGATGTAGGTGAGAAACAGAAAGATGAAGATCACAACTTTCAGTTGTGGGTCATCAGTCAGTCCCAGTAGGACAAACGTCGTTACTGTGTGGTTTCTCATAATTGACTTGTGTCTTTTATTCCATAGACATTTAAAATTCAGAGGTATCTGGGTAGAGATGTTGGAGTAGTAATTAAAAGAATACAAATCAAAAAACCCAATTCATATGCATTTAAAAATATTATAGGAACATTGTTTAGATCCTACAAATAGATAGTTTTGATCATTTCAGGGTAGAGTAAGAAAATAAAATTGCTTTATCTACACTAACTACATTTCAAAATGTTTTGGGGTGCTTCCATATTATTGCATTTTATTCTTATTAATTTATTTCTTATTTTACCTGCTCCTTGGCCTTATTTTTCACAAACAGTTTGGGTTGGCTGCTAATGCTTTGTGAGACCAAGTTCATCTGTTGTCACAAATCCAATACTAAAGCCAAATAGTACATGTGTTTCCTTGAGGTCTTATTATTAATAACATACCACAAATAGCTTGAGGTTCATTTTACAGACTCTGCAACTATTGCTTAAGATGTTGTGGTCTGGTATGATAATTATGAATATTCGTACTTTCTTTAAACAACATCTTCCTTATTACCTTGTCTCTTTCCCCTCATTTTTAGCTTAAAATTACATTGTTTTCTTGTCTTGGTAAAGAAGAAAAGAAGTGTCTTGAGGACAGGTTTATTGTACAGAATGAGCATAGGTTACATTTAAGAACATTCTTGGCAAAATACTACAACTTATTTTTATCTTCAATGTATTTAAGTCTGGAACACACTGTAAATACTACTATCAATATCAATAAGTAAAAAAGGTCAGATTTAAATTGTTAAGCCTTGGGGCTGGAGAGATGGCCTAGCGGTTAAGAGCGCCAACCGCTCTTACAGAGGACCCGGGTTCGATCCCCAGCACCCACATGGCGGCTGAGAACCGTCTGAAACTCCAATTCCAGGAGAACTCCAGTTCCAGGGGAATCCGACACCCTCTTCTGACCTCCGCGGCATTGCACGACACGGGTGCACAAACTTGCATGCAGACAGTACATTCATACACATACGGAAATAAATAAAATAAAATAAAAAATTTTAAAAAAGTTATTAAATTGTTAAGCCTTTCCTCAAGTACAGCTTGATTTCAATGTGACTCAGTTTTATCATCTTAATATAGAAATGCTGTTATTCCTTATGCATATACAATGCAGAAACATTAAATAGTTTAATATAGAGAGTATTTATGAGTATTTGAATGGTTTCAATGTCTTGATCTTTAATGATTTTTTCCCTTTTTTCAGTTAACGTATTCAGTTGCCAATATAGTAATGTCACATTTTTATCCATTGTTTATATTGAACAACTTATATCAAAATTCATTAAATGTTTTTTCTGTTGAAATTTAGAAACTTTTCCAGTAGAATGTGTATTTTTAATTGTACAATGTCCATGGCATTCTTTTGTAACTTAGCTTATTTTAAACACATGTTTTGCTGTCACCTTCCTTCTTTACAATTTCTAAACATCTGTTTTTCTTGCTGATGTCTTTTATTAATTCTTAGTGTTATCATATTTATTACCATATACATACACACTCTTTGAGTGTTTTCTTCAACTCCTAGGCTCTAAAATTGATTACTCCTCATACCAGCCACATGACAAGTTCACTCAAACACAAATCAAGAATAAAAGACTCAATGTATACACCCAGTTCTACTTCTCCTTTTGTAGTCTGTGTCATCAAACTGCCATGTTATAGTTACCGAATGCTTGCTGAATGTTAGATAAACACTACATGGATTCTGTCAAGAGTAATCTTCCTTCAATACTCTGTGCTTCCCACTTCTATCCCTAGTTCCAGGTTTCCAACCTCACAAGGAATATACTCACTCAGACATTAATTTCTAGGTTTTAGTTTCTAGAAAATTGTATGTAGATGTTATTTCTTTTCATAGCTCATTTCAGAAGACCTATTACTCCTAGTTGTTTTTGTCTTTTGCTAACCCTGAGCCTTTCACAAGTTAGGCAAGTACTCTACCACTAAGATGCATCTTCAGGTCTCTTTTTTTGTTTAATGTAAGTTTATTAATGGCTATACCCTACCCAAGCCCCTATACATTAAAGCACTCTAGTGTTTAAATTAGTACTTAGAATTTCCAGTTTTAAATTTCAATAGTCTGTAAAACTTCTTTATTTAGAGGAACTAAGTCTCAAAAAGAAAATGTAATCAAAATGACAGAATTCAACATTCTCACACTTTGACAATTGATCGTAGCCTTCCCCTATTAGTTATTTAACCATAACTATAATTGTAATATGATTTGAAAATGAATACCACAATGAAAACCAACATGATTATATCTGATGACTACTGATAAAGTCTAGTTACCTCTATAATAGCAATAATATAGGAACACATATTTGTTTAAATTTTCTCTCTTTAATCAATTCTATCTTCTTTCTTTCCTTCCTTCCTTCCTTCCTTCCTTCCTTTCTTTCTTTCTTTCTTTCTTTCTATCTTTCTTTCTTGGTGTTTTTGAGACAGGGTCTCCCTGTAGCCTCAGCTGGGCTGGAACTCACTCTGTAGACCAGGCTGGCCTTGAACTCGCAGAGATCCACCTGCCTCTGCCTCCCGTGTGTGTTAGGATTAAAGGTGTGTGCCACCTTGCCTGGCCTCTTTCAATTTTCTTATATAAAAGATATAGTACCAGCACAAGGAAATAGCTTTCTTACTCTTTCTGTCCCTGTGAAATGGGTTTGAAAGCATATCTTTCAGAAGAGCTGATGCTCTGAACTCTTTTTCTCAGAGAAGATTTTCTAATACCAAGCTTGATATCTGTTATTAATTTGCCACATCTACAGAAAATAAACAAAAGGGCCCTTAGTGACTTAGCCTCAAAAATCACTAATGAATCATCTGTGTAATGAATTTAGAAAAAATCCAAACCTCCTCTAGTTAACAGTGGGAACAGGGTCTTTGGAGACTAGATAAAGGATCAAAATTACTTAAAAGAAACTGTGAAGAAAATTTAAGAATCTAATTAAGGAAAATACAGTACAGTTTCTTATAATTAATTCTTGTTATGTAAAGTGGGTAAAAGGTTTAGGTCTCATTTTCTGTATTATCAATTCATTATGTGGTACATCAATTACAGAGTAAGGCTTAAAAGATCAATAATTTATTTTATTGGGTAATTGTGTTTTATTTTAAAATATTCATTCTTTAATTTATGATTGTGTGTATACATTCATATATAATATGTGGGTGTGTGTGCTGCAGCACATGTGTGGAGGTCAGAGGAGAACCTTTGTGGAATTGATTCTCTCGATCCACTGTTAATGGCTTCTGGTAATTGAATTCAGCTTGCCAGGCTTGCGTTTACTCATTGAGCCATCTTACTGGCCTCAAAATGTTATTTTTAAAAGACGAACTATGGGGTTAGGAAGATGGCCCAGTGTAGTGTATAAAGTGCTTGACATGAAAGTGTGAAGAACTCAAGTAAAGCTGGGCATGGCAGTGCATGCTTATAATCACAGTGCTCCTGTGCAGAGATGGGAGGTGGAGACAAGACAACGATTAAGATGTTTTATATGAAGTGCACAAAATACATTAAATAAAAATCTCCTAACTAAAAAATGTCTATGCCTAGATCGACTGCTGAACCTAGGAGAGCTGAAAACAATGCTTCTTAAGCTTTTCTGTGAAATAGAACGGGAATGAAGCCAAACTCCTTTTTTGTTTGTTTTATTTTGTTTGTTGTTTTATTTTTTTATTTTTTTATTTTTTTGGACTTTTTGAGACAGGGTCTCCCTGTAGCCCCGGCTGTCCTGGAACTCTCTCTGTAGACCAGACTGGTCTTGAACTCACAAAGATCCGCCTGCCTCTGCCTCCCGAGTGCTAGGATTAAAGGCGCGCACCACCAAGCCTGGCCTCAAACTCTTCCTTATGAAGCCAGTATTACCCTGATAACAAAACCAGACAAAGACATAATAAAAAAGAACGTTTTAGACCGTTTCTATGTAGCTCATTTTTATAAAGAATGGCATTGGAACTTTAGTGGATATTGCACTGAGTCTGTAGATTGCTTTTGGTAAGATGGCCATTTTTACATTATTGATTCTTCCAATCCAGAAGCCAGGGAAGTCTTTCCATCTTCTGGTGTATTCTTCAATGTCTACTGTCTCCTTGATGAACACAGATGCAAAAGTTTTTACTAAAGTCCTTGAACTGAAGAATAAAACGATCATTTACCATAACCAAGTTGTCTTCATTCCAGAATTCCAGAGATGCAGGGATGGCCAAACGGATAAAAATCAAAGTCACTGGCCCTAGCCTATCTGTGGCTTGAGGCTGCTGTCTGCCTCATAAAGCAGAAGCAAAGGTTTTGTCTTCTGGGAGACCAAGTCCTTGTCTTCTCTGAAAAGTTTTCCTCTCCTACATAGAAAAAAAATCAAAAAGAATATGTGTAAAATGTCACATAAGTCGACTCAAGGACAGAGAGCACCCATTTTTCTCATTATATACAAACACAGATTTTGAAGAAAATCAAACTTCATGATAAAGACACGTCTGTTTTTGTGACAGTGCCAAGCTGTTTTTGTGACGATGGCTGTGTTGTGTAACTTGAAGTTGGGTCTAGTGATACTTCCACCATTATCCTTTGTGCTCAGGATTGCTTTGCCTCCCCAGGATCTTTGTGGTTCTCTATTAATTTTAAGATTATTTTCCATATTTTTAAATTGAACCCAGATCCTCTGAAAGAGCAGCTAGTGTTCTTAACTGCTGAGCCATGTCTCCCCCGTTTCATAAGTTTATTTTTAAATTTTTAAATTTTATGTGTATGAGTATATTGCATGCAGGTTTGTAAGTACATCTGTGACATGATATGCATGTGACAGTCAGAAGAGGGTATCAGATCTCCTGGAACTAGAGTTATGGATGGTTGTTAACTGCCATGTTGATGCTGGCAATCGAATTTGGGTCTTATGAAACAGCAGCCAGTGCTCTTAACCACTGAGCCATCATTTTTATTTTAGTCTTATTTATTTATTTTTATTATATTTTAAGGGATTCACAATATAAGAGCACAGTTGTTTTCAGATCACATTGACATTGCTCAGTTTGCCATACAACTAGGGTAACTGGTGCTAGCATCCACAGATGAGGGATACCATTCATCGTGTGTTTTTCTGGGACTGTGTTACTTCACTCAGCATTTTACTGAAGCCATTTACCTGCAAAGCTCATGATGTCATCTTTCTTTACTGCTACATAGAACTCCATTGTGTAGAAAATACCACATTTTCTCTTGGGTTGGTTCCAGCTCCTTGCTATTGTGAAGAGAGCTTCAATAAACATGGCTGTGCATGTATCTCTGTGGTAAGATGAGACTTGTGGGTACGTGCCCAGGAGTGGTATGGCTTGGTCTTGTGGCAAGTTCATTCCAAGTCTTGCAAGGGTCCTCCACACTGCTTTCCATAGTGGCTGTACCAGTTTACATTCCCACCAGCAGTGAATGAGTGTTCCTCTTTCCCCACAACCTCTCCAGCACTTGGTATCATTTGTTTTCTTTATCCTAGCCAGTCTTTTGGAGTAAGATGATATCTTAAAGTGGTTTTGATTTGCATTTCCTTAATGATTAGTGATGAACACATCTTAAGATGTTTCTTAGCTATCTATAATTCCTTACTTGTGAAGTCTCTCTTCAGTCTTTGCTCCATCTATTGAGTGGGTCATTTTTTTCTTTCTTCTTTGTTTTTTGAGTAGTTTATATATTCTGGAAATCAATGCTTTGTCAGATGTTTCTGCAGTGAAGGTTTCCTCCCACTCTGTGAGATTTCTCTTCACTTCCTTGATTGTTTCTTTTGATGTACAGAAGCTTTTGAGTTTAATGAGGTCTCATTTGTCAATTGTCGACATTAATTCTTGCGCAGCTGCTGTCTGATTTAGGAAGTCTATTCCTAATCCTATGTCTCGTAGTCTGATGCCAACTTTTTCTTCTATCACCTTCAGAGTTTGGGGTTTCATGTTGAGGTCTTTAATCCATCTGGACTTGACTTTTGTACAGGGTGAGAGATAGGGTTTAATTTCATTCTTCTACAAGTGGTGATCCAGTTTTGCCAACACCACTTGCTGAAGATGCTATCTTTTTTTTTCTTTTCTAATCAATAAATAATTTAATATAGAAAAACCCAGAATTTAATTCTAATTTGACTGTATAAATTTATGTAAATATGAACAAATTATTCATGAGCATATAGTCTGCTTTTCCACCTTATAGCATACTATGAAAACCAATCTTATCTTTGCTGTAGGAATTATAGATGTTCTCAATTTTTTAATAAAATATTTTTATTGATGCTTTGTATATTTCATACATAATTTCTCAGTCCAATTTAGACACATTCCCTTTGAAAGTCAAGTGGCTATGGTGAGGCACACTGGTAGGATATGCTGAATTGGCAGAGGCAGAAGGATCACAAGTTTGAGGGCAGCCTGGGATACAGGAAGATGCTATCTTATCTCTATTGTGTTTTCTTGGCCCCCTTGTCAAATATGAGGTGGCTGAAATTGTATGTGCTCAAGTTTGGATCTTCGGTTTTGTTTCATTGGTCAACAGGTCTGTTTTCGTTCCAGTACCAAGCTGTTTTTATGACTATAGCCCTGTAGTATAGTTTGAAGTCTGGTATAGAGATCCCCCCTGTATTGCTCTTTTCACTCAGGGTTGTTTTGGCTATTCGGGGTCTTTTGTTTTTCAAATGAAATTAAGGACTTTTTCCCCCAAGCCTGTGAAGAAACTCTTGGGGATTTTGATTGGGATTGCATTAAATCTATATAAGAGTTTGTGCAGAATGGACATTTTTACTATATTAGTTTTCCCAATCCATGAGCATGGGAGGTTTTTCCATCTTCTGATGTCTTCTTCAATTTCTTTCTTCAAGGTTTAAAATTTTTGTTGTAGAGATCCTTGGTGTCTTTCATTAGGTTTGTTCCTAGATATTTTATTTTTGAGGCTATTGTGAGTGGGAAGGTCTCCTTCTTCAGTTGCTTGTTGTTGGTGTAAGAAAGGCTACTGATTTTTCTAGGTTAATTTTCTATCCTGCCACTTTACCAAAGCTCTTAATCATTTCTAGGAGTTTCTGGTGGAGTTTCCAGCATCCCTTAAGTAAACAATCATATCATCAGCAAAAAGGGATAGCTTGACCTCCTCTTTTCCAATTAGTACTCCTTTAATTTCCTTTTCTTGCCTTATTGTTCTAGCAAGTGTTTTAAGCACTATATTGAAGAGGAGTGGTGACAGGGGGGCAGGCTGAGCAGATTAGTAGCCTGCATATGCTCAAAATACATCTGAGTCGGAATGCTGTCACACATATTTTTATTTTACAAGTATCCATTTAAGCTATATAGACACACATATATCTGTATAAATATAACAAAATGTGTTGCAAAATATACCTGCAAATATAGATACTAAAATTTGGTTGTTCTCCAAATATTTGATGCTGTCAAATCCTAAATTCTTTTTAGTCCTACTCCCAATTTTTCATTTTTTTATTATTCCCCCAAGGCTTTATTATTTTATACATTATCTGTTTATAATTGTGTTGCTTTATTCCCACATATTTACAGATTCTCTAAGTGTATTTTAATTATTTATTTAGAGTAAAATTCCATTATAGCTTGAAAATAGAAATTGTAGCTGGGCGTGGTGGTGCACACCTTTAATCCTAGCACTCTGGAGGCAGAGGCTGGCAGATCTTTGTGAGTTCAAGGCCAGCCTGGTCTACAGAACAAGTTCCAGGACAACTGGGGCAGAGAGATCCTTTCTGAAAAAGACAAAAAAAGTGAAATTGTATATTGTCTAAATTGGTTATTTCCAGACTAAAATGTGAACTTTCTTCTCAAGAACACTGCTGAGTGACTATAACAAGTGAAGAATAAAGATAAAGAGGAAAACAACAATATTTGCTGTACAAAATCTCAATTGTGTAGAGCAATAAATAAGTATAATAAATAATCCATTTAACAGAGAAATTGGAGTTGGGTGTGGTGGCACACGCCTTTAATCCTAGCACTTGAGAGGCAGAGGCAGGCAGATCTTTGTAAGTTCAAGGCCAGCCTGGTCTACAGAGTGAGTTCCAGACCAGCTGGGGTTACAGGGAGACCCTGTCTCGAAAAGACAAAAAAAAAAAAAAAAAAAAAAAAAAACGAGAAATTGGAAGGCGATTCTGCTTACTTTGTATAAGAAAATCAAATAGCAGTATTAAACTGATTTGTCATCTTCTCTAGTCTCAGACCCAATCAGATTCTGACTTTATTGACTAAAACCACAAAATTTTATCCATTAAATATTTAGACAACAAAAAATATACATAACTGAAACTGTGGAAACTGAAACCAGATTAATGTCTGCCACAGGGTTTCTAAGAGTTTTGAGAACATTTTCCAGCATCGAATAGAATAACTACCAAACAAATAATCTGTATTCAAGAGGCATCAGTAATTTGCAAATTTTACTTCAACTGAACTTTTCTATTGTTAAATACTACGAGACAATTTAAGATAGCATGCCATTTCAAGGTACATCACTCTGGAAAATATGGAAAGCTTAAAAGTTGATGTCAAGGGAATAATAATGAATAATAATGAGAAACAATGTGTGCAGTATATCATTCTTAACATATATTACGTATGAGTAAATTAAATAGAGTATTTAGAATGTGCTGAAAGTGTTTCATGACAATGGGTTCTAAAGGAAAGCAGGTGATGAAAAACTAATAGCTCCAACATAAGTTGAGTCTACACTAAACAAGTGTAGATTTGGGTAGTAAAGCCCAAAGCAGTCAAGACAATGACAAATTTAAGAGTGCTAACCAGACAAAAAGAGAATTAATGTGGGGATGAAATTTCAGATATGTGAAAAGCCCAAAGATAATGTTATTAAGCAAGTGCCATAGACATACATGACAGAAACTAGGGTAACTGAATCAGGAAAAGCCAATGATACAGGTGACTACAGCAGAATTAATAATCCACTAGTGTCCTTGCCAGAATTCACAGCCTGTTTGTGAAAATCAGTATTTTATATTGTATTTCACATAGATCTTTGCCACACATAAAAATAAATGGTCCCTGGCTTGCTTGTTCTTCTCAAGTATTTTCAAAATATGTCAAAACATCCTCCTGGGATTTTCCACTTAACCTAGGAGTAGAAGAGTGAAATAAGCATATGTTCCATATGATAGTTAATCTATGTATTATCCTTCCTGGATTAAGGGATGCTCACATTGGTAGTAAAATATTATTTCTTTGGATAGCCGCAAAGGTATTTCCAGAATAGAATAGCATTTGCATTGGAACACTGTCTGAAGAAGATGGCCTTTACCATTGTGAGTGAACGACAGAGGAAGTGTGGATTTTCTCTCTTACATATTGTGTGTGTGCACACATAGGTACACACCTGCACATGCACAAATGTCACAACACACACACAGGGAGGTAAAAGGCAGCTTGTAAGAATCAGTTCTCTTCTAGCATGTGGGTCCTCAAGTCATGACAGCAACTGCCTTTACCTGTTACATCTGACATTTGGCTTGGATTGAAAAATGTTGCTCAACTTTTCAAAATTCATCTTATATTGCTCTGCTTTCTACAAGAAACTTTGGGGGTTTTGCAATATTTTCTCTCATAAATTTATAATTCTTGTCACTGTTGCTCTGAGAGGTAAGTATATTTTTAAATTTTTTAATTTATTATTTTTTATGTGTATGAGTGTACTGTCTGCATGTAGGTTGGTGCAACCTTCTGACAGAAGTCAGAAGAGGGCATTGGATTCCCCTGTAACTGAAGTTAAAGATGGTTTTATTTTTTTATTTATTATTTTTTATGTTCTTAGCCACCATGTGGGTGCTGGGAATCAAATCCAGGTCCTCTGCAAGAGCAGTCGGTGCTCTTAACTGCTAAGCCATCTCTCCAGTGCTGTCTGTTTATTTTTACCCCAGGCATATTTCTAGGTATCTAACTAGAGTTTAATTTCCCCTTGCCTTGTGATTGAGAGTTTCCTAAACCAGTTGGTAGTTCTGGACAATCTGGGCCTCAAAGTCCTCTACAACAATGGAAGGCTAAAAGACAGTATGGGTGGGGAGAATGAGATACATAAAATTTGTTCTTCCTTTCCCCTGACTCATTCTGTAAATGCTAGTAGCTCAGCAATATTTCTCCAGAGAAGAAAGAAAGGTTATATGTATTAATTTTGAATGTTTCATACAGCATGTAGTGATCATAGGGCTAGGTATAAAATAACTATTTTATAGAAACCAGTCAATATATCCTGCCAGTTCAAAACCCCCATCAGAACCTACAGGAATTTGGATTGGCCTCAGCCTCGTCTCAGGTCAGAGACCAATGATCTCAAGATCTCAACTGTGCTCATGTCCTGCAGGAATGTACAAAAAATTTAGATCTGCTCCAATGCCTGTCTAAAGTCAGAGAGATAATCAGGCCCCCCACCCATCTATAGCTACCACTAGGACTAGTGTAATTTTGAACCCACCCCAATCCTTGTCTGAAGTCACAGACACACGAACTCAGGCTCCCACCCAGCCCCAGCTTTTGCTGAAACACATGAACTAGGATCAGCTCCATCACCTGTCTGAGGTCACAACCCTAGGCCCTCACTCATCCTCAGATCCCATTAGGACTCCTGCAAACTGCAAAATCCCTGAAGTCACAGATCCACAACCCCAGATTCTTGCCCATGACTCAGAGGAACTTGGATAGTCAGCAGTCCATTTGAACTCAGAGACTGCACCCTCAGGCCCAACACATCCCTAAGCTACTACAGTGATCCATGTGACATGTGCACAATAGTTGGCTAGCCAAATCAGGATCATCCCAGCTACCTAGCCTAAGAATCAGTTCTAAACATCCCCACAACTTATCCCCAAGCATTGCCTACCAGATCCAAAACTAGCTAGCCCACAGTAACACCAAGCATAAGACCCAAACAGACTCAATGGACGTGGGACAAAAACTCATACCAAAAGACTCAACCAAAGTTCTAACTACAGATGCATAAGTTCCACTGTAAAAGCATAAGCAACATGAAAACCAAGGCAATATGTATCCTACAAAAATTATGAATCATATATAAATGGTCCATAGTTAGAGCAACTTGGAGGAAACGCCAAACAAAGCATTCAAAGGAACAGTTAAAAATTTGTTCAAAGAATTCAAAATGAATATAAATAACCTTGATGAACATAAAGAAGACAAGAATGGGCTGGAGAGATGGCCTAGTGGGTAAGAGCACCGACTCTCTTGCAGAGGACCCGGGTTCGATCCCCAGCACCCACATGGCGGCTGAGAACCGTCTGTAACTCCAATTCCAGGAGAACTCCAGCTCCAGGGGAATCCGAGACCCTCTTCTGACCTCCGCAGCATTGCACGACACGGGTGCACAGACCTGCATGCAGACAGTACATTCATACACATGCAAAGAAAAATAATAATAAAAAAAAAAGAAGACAAGAATGAGGTTGGAGAGTGTAAAGTGTCACACACCTGTGGAGGCGTGCTTGACCTCCTCATACACTGAATGGATTTAACCTGTGCTCGGAGGCAACAGCTGAATCGGTGGTTTAATCAGCACCTGAGGCATTTTCAGAAGAAGCAGAGGACAATTGTATATGAATCTTTGTCTTTCCCTGCCACACCAACTCCAGTGTCGTCTGTGTGAGCAATGACGAAAGTCATAATAGCAGACGGGGGATATGTGCCCTTTGGGGCTAAGCTCCCTGGAGGTCCCTGGCAGAGTGCTCGGCCTTGGCTTCCAACCTCACGATGCACTCCAAAGATGTTGTCCTGGGTATTGGGCTTTGCATATTGTCTTTCTTGGCATTTGATTCTTTTCCTGAGTACAGCACGACCTCAGTTCCAGCCAATCAAGCTATTTCTAGACAAGGGACAGTTCCATGTTCCTGGAGATAAACCAGGTGATCAGAAGGTTCCACCCACTAACATTAGCCCACTTAATGTGCATGAACTTTCCGTGAACCTGAACAAAATCAAACAGTGGAACATTTTTCGAGAAGACCCTCGTTTTCTAAAAGCCCTTGCAAAAGTAAAATGGAAAGAAAACATTACAATGGGTGATATCATAGATCAATTACAACAACAAGAGTATTTTGTGGAAAATCCAGACTTAATTAATAATGAAAGAGTAAAAGTTCAGTCCCTTAAACAAAGGGCTGCACCTGGACAAACTCCAGGCAGAATTAGTAAGATGGGAATTCCAGTTACAGTCATGCATGGCAGGAAACATTATTTAATTAGAGACAGATGGTGGGCTCCTCCATTAGGGAAATATAGTATGGAAAAAATAAAACCAACCAAAAAGATCTCCCAGACTATGGCTTGAATTGCATTCTAATTTTCCTGAACATAACTATGGCTTTGGGAGGATAGAAAGAGACCATATAATCATTAAACTACTTTCAATTGTAATAACAACTCATATAGAAACTTCAAAAGGGGACTCTTGAGATCTGAGAGCTCCTGAAGCCAGCAGAAGGAAGAGCAGGAGACCGGTAGGAACTGGGTGCCTCAGCAAAGCTGATTGTTGATCCCTTGGTCCAGCTGTCTTTGGCTTGATTGGATTTTGTGGCTGTGGGGCCGGAGTTATCCTCCCAGCAGGTATTAAAGGTGGGCTTCTGTGACTCTTGAGATCTGAGATCTCCTGAGGCCAGCGGAAGGCCTACCCCCACCCCCTGCCCCCCTCCAACTGGGATTACGAAGAGGCATCTGAAGGAGGCAAGCAAACCAAGCCTTCAACATAGTGAAGAGGCATTTAGGACTCACATTGGAATACAGGCAAGGAGAAGCCCATATGCCAGGATCACGAAGAAGAGACAACACTGGAAAGGGGCAGGATAATCCCGCGCCAAGCTTTACCAACCCTATGGAAGTCTCCTGCAGT
>VZQC01005652.1:395623-505469 GCA_009823505.1 Rhizomys pruinosus | reverse complement strand
GGGATACCTTAAAAGCAGTCCTAAGAGGGAAGGTTTATAGCCCTGGGTGCCTACATTAGAAAAACAGAAACGGACAAGTGAATGATCTAACACTACAACTAAAAGCACTTGAGAGGCCAACAACAGATGAACCCTAACGCAAACCGACAGGAAGAAAAATAACAAAAATCAGCAGCAGAAATCAATGAATAAATAGAAAACTAAGAAAACAATACAAAAAAATCAATGAAAGCCAAAAGTTGGTTCTTTGAAAGAATAAACAAGATAGACCGACCTCTAGCCCAGTTAACCAAAAAAAGAAGGAACAACTCCAAATCAATACCCTCCCAAGATGAAAAGGGAATATCACAACCACAAGAAAAGATCCAGAAAATCATTTGGGAATATTACAAGTAACCTGTATTCTACCAAGTTTGAAAACCTTAGGAAGAAATGGATGAATATCCTGAAATCTGGAATCACCAAAGCTCGGCCACGAAGAAAAGAGACCACATGTCTTAAACAGACCCATAACATATGAAGAAATAGCAGGAATGTAGTAAGAAACCTCCCAACTAAAAAAACCCAGGCCCAGCGGTTTACAGCAGAATTCTATAAACATTTCAAAAGACCTAGAACCGCTTATTACTAAAATGTTTAGAAAGTATACAATCAGAGGGAATTCTCCCAAAAATTCCTTCTATGAAAGCCAGCATCACTCTATTACCCAACCAGGCAAAGATCCACTAAAAAGGAGAATTATAGACCCTCTCCCTCATGAACACAGATGCAAAATTGTGTAAACAGGAGATACTGCAAATCGCATACAGACCCACATCAAAAAATCATCCATCATGACCAAGTTTTTCATACCCGAGAGATGCAGGAGTTGGTTCAACATACGAAAATCAATAAACATCATCAAACACATAAACGGAATATCAGCAAAAACCACACCATATCTCAATTGATGCTGAAAAGGCCTTGACAAAATCCAGCATCCTTCATGTTTAATCCTTTGAAGGAATTTGGATTGGAGGGATCATCCTCAATGTGATCAAAGCCATGTACAGGAAAACCCACAGCCTAATATCACCCTAAATGAGGAAATGACAGAAACATTCCCTTTAAAGGTAGAACTCAGAAAGGCTGCCCCTGTCACCACTCCTCTCAATATAGTGCTCAAAACACTTGCTAGAGCAATAAGACAAGAAAAGGATATTAAAGGAGTACTAATGGAAAAGAGGAAGTCAAGCTATCCCTTTTTGCTGACGATATGATTGTTTACTTAAGGGATGCTAAAAACTCCACCAGAAAACTCTAGAAATGATTAAACACAGCTTCGCAAAGTGGCGGGATACAAATATAACCTTAAAAAAATCAATGGCCTTTCTTTACACCAAAAACAAGCAACTGGAGAAAGATTCAAAGAGACCTTCCCACTTCACAATTAGCCTCAAAAACAAAATAAAATTACCTAGGAAACAACCTAACCAAAGACACCAAAGATCTCTACAACAAAAAATTTTAAACCTTTTAAAGAAAGAAATTAAAGGAAGACTATCAGAGATCGGAAAAACCTCCCATGTCTCATGGATTGGGATTAACATTGTAAAAATGTCCATTTTACTGAAACTCTTGTATAGATTTAATGCAATCCCAATCAAAAATCCCCAAGAGTTTCTTTCCAGGCTTGGAAAAAAAAGTTCTTAAATTCATTTGGAAAAACAAAAGACCCTGAATAGCCAAAACAACCCTAGTGAAAGAGCTACATAGGAGGGATCTCTATACCAGACTTCAAAATCTATACTACGGGCTATAGTCATAAAAAACGCCTTGCTCCTGGCCACAAACCAGACCTGTTGACAAATGGAAAGAAAACCGAAGATCCAACATCTGAGCACATACAATTTCAGCCATCCTCAATTTGACAAGGGGCCAAGAAGCCACAATGGAGAAAAAACAGCATCTTCCGCAAGTGGTGTTGGCAAAACTGGATCACCACTTGTAGAAGAATGAAATTAAACCCCTACCTCTCGCCCTGTACAAAAGTCAACTCCAGATGAACGAGACCTCAACGTGAAACCCCCAAACTCTGAAGGTGATAGAAGAAAAAGTTGCAGCAGACTGCAAGACATAGGTATAGGAAAGACTTCCTAAATCGGACAGCAGCTGCCACACAGGAATAAGGTCGACAATTGACAAATGGGACCCTCATTAACTCAAAAAACTTCTGTACATCAAAAGAAACAAACAAGCAAAGGAAAAGGAAGAGAAACTCCACAGAGTGGGAGAAACCTTCGCTGCAGATACATCTGACAAAGCATTGATTCCAGAATATATAAACTACTCAAAAACAAAGAAAAAAGCAAACAAATGACCCACTCAATAGATGGAGCAAAGAACCGAACAGAGACTTCACAAGTGAAGAATTAGAGATGTCTGAGAAACACCTTAAAAAAAATGTTCAACATCACTAATCATTAAGGAAATGTAAATCAAAACCACTTTAGATCGCATGTTATAATATTATTAATACAGGAGCTTCTGACATCAGCAATGCGATTGTTCTACCAGGTGGATGTTGGCCAGGCGATCCAAGGCCCCACAAAAGGTAAGGGCTCCTTGCCTCTAAGTTGGATACCTACAGGGAGGAGAGGCAATAAGACCCTGCTGCCGAGACCTGCCGTTAACATGGGAGGATGTATTGAGACCACACTGCAATGGTACAGATGGCCTCTGGAATGCCAGAGAGTGTTACCAAAGGCCACTAACCCAATAAAGCATGGGTCTCCTTGCAGTCAAGCAAGACTCCACCGTCAGCACCAGCTACACCTCCACCTGCCTGGAAATACTGTGCAGCAGAGGCAGCCATGTTGCCTGTATATCCCAAATCTAATTGGCTATTGGCTCTCCCCTTGGAGAAATAACCCATGGCTGATGCCACAAGCTTACATCCTCTACAGGTTAGGAGTGTTATACGCCACAGTAAGACCCTGTCATATTTAACAGGGGGGAAAATTGTAATTCATGGCTTAACATAACCAAACATGTGTCTATGCTAAAGTAACCTACCATAACTATTGTGCTGCTTAAATACCTATATATCTAATTGCGTGTTCTTCTTAGTAGGATCGAAAGTTATTCCGGACAAACTGTCAGCCCATGAAAGGAAACAGCCAGAATTGACCAGAGCCAAGTCAACAGCTCCAGAGGAGTGGATGTTTTACCTCTCACCACCTGTGCCCTTTTCTAAGCCTAAGGGAACAACCTGCGGAAGAGGGGGGGTGTGAGATAGAATGTAAGGGCTGCGATTGGGGTGAATGGTGTTGAAACTACAGCAATGTAGTCTGGACACATCATTTGATCAACTTGATTGAACAACACAACCTGTCACCCCCCACTGGATGGTGGGCTGTAGGTGTTTGGGCACAAACAGCCTGCAGAAGGTAGGTTTTGACATGAAGGATGCTTGTACTCATGATTATCACTTATAGCAAAAATGAAAAAAAAAAACTGAGAGAAAGATGCAGGACAGTTATGCAGAATGCTGATTGGGATGGGTGGGGGTGGGGGGGAGGGAAGGGAAAGGGAATAAGCCTGACTGAATTGGAAAAAATGTATGAAATGCCCAAAGCATCAATAAAACTAATTAAAAAAAAAAAAACAAAAAAAGAAAGCATGTTACTCCAATAAGACGTAGGATCAAAAAACAAATGATACCAAGTGCTGGGAGGTTATGGGGAAAGAGAACACTCATGCATTCTGGTGGGAATGTAACCTTATACAGCCACTATGGAAAGCCAAGTGTGGAGAACCCTTGGAAGACTTGGATGAACTTGCCACCCGACCCAGCCATCCCACTCCTGGGCATTAACCAAAGACTCACTGCACCACAGAGATACATGCCCTGGCCATGTTTAATTGCAGCTCTCTTCACAATAGCAAGGAGTGGAACCAACCTAAATGCCCCTCAACTGACGAGTGGATGAGAAAATGTGATCATCTACACAATGGAATTCTATGCAGCAGTAAAGAAAGATGCACTCATGGAGCTTTGCAGGAAAATTGGCTGGAGCTAGAGGACATCATGCTGAGTAAAGTAACACGAGTCCCGAAAAACAAACGACGATGGTATCCCTCATCTGTGGATGCTTGCCAATTACCTAGTTGTAAGTATTTCTTGTGTAGGCCCCTGAGCTTGTTTTGTTCAAAGCAGTTTGGGCAGTAATGCATATTGGATAACAACAACAACAACAGAAAGGCTCCTGCATCAAAGAACTGACTGAAAAACAGTGAACTTCTGCTCTAAAACAGCTAACTTCCCCCTCATGGAGAATATTGAGAAAGACTGAGAAAGAGATGAAAAGCATGTTTGGCAGAATGCATGAGCTCTGGCAGGGTGGGGGAATGGGCAGGAACACGGGTCTAGATTTGTTAAAAAATTAAAAATAAATTTATGTGAAAAAAAAAGAAACTTCAAAAGGAAACCACAATGTTTCACATCTCACAAATAAATCACCCATGGTCTGTGGTTTCTTGACCACTGTTTGTTCCTGCTCAATCTCCCACGCCAAGACGGCATGAGCAATGTACCATGTATAAGTGCTTCTGGTTAATGTGCAAAATTCAATTTCCTTAGTAATGGGCTTGTTGTTCCTGGAGACGTGCCAATCTTTAATCTGTTTTTCCTGATATGTACTATATAATCATTAGCTTGCTCTTAGTAAAACACAGCAGATTCAAAACCACATTGGTGTCGTGTCTGTTTGTCATGGCCGAACCTGTGCCCTCCTGTATACCAAAACCCTGATTCCCCACGGTCAAGAGACCCCGACTGGGTCAGTCCGTGGCATTTCCCACAGTAAATGAGTTGGCAGGTGCTTGCATTTTCCCTGTCATTCACCCAACTCCCAGAGTGTGTGCTGTTTGACTCTGCCTCTACTCACATCTTCCTGGTCAGGGCCTTGGAATTCCCCCAGCTGGCCCGGAGGGTTCCTACATCTGGCACCTAGCGTGGTCTCTGACCACCACCACTCCCCCCCCGCCAGCATTTTAAAAACTTGTCCCTTCTGTGGTTTTGTTTCGGCTTATAGCCCCCGGTGTTTGTGAGGCACCACATTTTCTGATGTGGTTTTCCATACAGTATTCGGTGAGTAGTCCCCTTTCCATTGTGTCTGTCTTTAGCCACTCAAGAGTGAATGCTGACCCACACTGTTCGTCTGTCTCAATTTCCCTTTCTGCCTTCATTGATAATCTCTGACCTCAGACGGCTGCCCTCGGACGGCTGTCCTTGGGGCCCCATTTGTTCTGGTCCTCCTCCATGGTTGTGGACCTTGACTCCATCTGTTGTGGGGGCACCAGGGGGAGGGGGCTGGCCCTTCCCTATGTGAGGAGAGTTCTCTGTGCCTGCTCACTCTGTCGGTCTACCCACTCACAGTGCGCTCCATTTGCATTCCACACCTGGTGGGGGCAGCTTGGCAGCTCAGCTCATGGATGCTGCAGCCACCAGCTGCTGGTTGCCGTGGCAAAGAGAGCAGGGAAACAGGAGCTGCTGCCACCGGGAAGACCTATGGCCGGACAATGCTCCAAGCCAGTGCATCAGGCTATCCAGGTAAGAGAGTGCTCCAAGCCAGAGTGGTGTGTCAGGTAGTTCCCATGTCACCTGCATGTCCTGGGTGTCGCAGCTCGGTTCTGAAAGCCCCCAGCCTCGTGCACTCCTCCAGCCCCGAGCCTCAGGTGTCTTCCAGGAAATAGGACAAGGAGACCAAAGGGAACCTGAGCCTACAGCAGGCAAGGAGCAGTTGCAGGGAGCCTAGGAGGTGTCCCGCCTCCACCCGATCACCCGCATCAGGTCTGCCAAGTTCAAATGGTCCAAGAGTAGCCAGCAGTGCGTACTCACTGCTGTAGCTGCTATGCCAGCTGGAGAGGGACAGCGGCCTCGGGACCCCTCCATGGGGCTGAAGGCCTCTGGCCTCAGGCACCTGGGAGAGTTTGGAAAACTTCGGTGCTCCCTGAGGCTATGGGAGCACAGCCAGGAGCCCACTGTGTCTTTCCAGAGTTCCCCAAGAAGCCGCTGATGACGTCCTTAAAAAAGATTAAAGAGGAGGAGTTTTCCAGATTTGAAGGCAGTAACTATGTTTTCTGTTTATGGTAACTGTTCTTCCATGTGTCTGAGATTCATGTAGTTGTGTTCTTCGTGTGTCCAAGTTTTTGTGTGTAAGGTGTGTCTAAGTGTCTGTATTTTTGTATGCATTTGTCAGTCCTTGTAAATGTTCTGTCAGACAAAGTGGCCACTTCAAGTTTCATCTTTTTGCACACAGAATTATTTGGCATGCCACACTAGATATGAATGTGCAAACTTTAAAATCTGAATACTCAAAAAAAAAATGCATTGAAAGATATGTATACTCTGCAGTGGTGTGGGGGTTTGGTTTTGTTTCCTGATACTGACCTTCCAAAAGTGCAATTTGATTTGTTGTGGAGTATGGATTCTTGGTTGTTTCAGGGTCCTCTGTGTTTAGAACTGAAAACTTCTCTTTTATTGCCAGTATTTTATTTTGAAATTGTGTTCAGCAATGTGAGAAGTTTCAACTTAATACAAAGTACATCTTTTTGAACAGCATGTTTATTTTCTTGAATGATTTTTGGGTTCTTGAAGCAGGCGATGATGTTCTTTCTGGATCTCTGGTGAGGACTCCTCTCTAGCATTTGTATTTTTTGTGACCTCTGCTGCTTTGTCCTCAATACTTTTTAGCTGGGGTTGTTGTCCTTATATATATATATCATCTATATATATCGATATATATATATATATATAATCTGTTGGTTCTTTAATCACACGTGGCTGCAATCCACATGATGTTCTTCCCTCCTAGAACCAGGATGGCAGCTTCGCAAGGCTGTAAGCCTCAGAGTTGTCTCCTGCCAGCAGGCTAACAGTTCCTAGGCTGAGCTTCTGGCAAGTGATCCAATGAGAAATGAAAGAAATGGACTCAAAGAGGGTCCGGGAGAAAGACTCAGTTTTATTAATGCCAGCAATGTGTTTATATACTAAAAGCCACTGTGCCCTGGGCAAGGAAGTGGGGGAGGGGGAAGAAGAGAAGAGCAAGCCACCTTGGCTCCTACTGGGGCCAGCAGAGCTCCTGTTTGTGCAACCAGTAAACTAGAGGTGTGACATTTTGCTCAATACCTCAAAGGAAGAGGACATTAGGGTCTGGAACTTTGCAGAGATAGGCGAGGCAGGATATAACACACTATCTGGACCTCACGGAGATATAGACATAGACTCACAGATGCAACTTGAATGCCCATGGAGATATCAGATAACTCACGGAAGTTCCAGGACAGGACTTACAGGTCCTGCCTCGAGCCAGACAAACTTTCATTCCTACATTTTACATCTGCTGTTAAATCCTCTATTTCCTTTTTGGTGTCTTTTGTTTCTTTTCCTGTGTGCAGGACGAAGTCTTGTGACTTTTTGGGATTTCTGTTGTCAGTCTTGATGGCTGCTTGGACTTTGGTGATAGCAGAGGCACATTCATCTGGCTGTTTTTGTTTTATCAGGTTTGGTCTTGTTGGGCCTCGAGTTGGTGGCTGTTGATTTCTCAGCTTCTACTTTGCCAGCACATTGGCTTCAGATTCTTTTACTTGTACACTCAAATGCTCTTATTACTCTGGTAAACGCTGAATTCTCACAGCAAACTTTTCTGCTGTATTCTTCATTTCTTGTTCACTATCCCTTAACTACTATTTCTTCAAGTTGTGCTTTCTGTTCTCAGACTTTCACTGCTTGTTTGAAACACTCTTCCATTTTGCGTGCCACTTCTTCTGAGATTTCAGAGATGGCAGGTGGGCCCATTCTTCCTCTCTTTGCTTTAATTCTACCATCAGTCAGTGCACCTTACTGTTTTATGATCTGCCCCTGTGGAGTTACTGCTCTCCATCTTCTGTCTTTCTGATGGGCTGCTCTTGTGGCTTGATCCAGATTGTCAGCCACTAGGGTATCCCATAAAGCAACAAGAAAGGCTTGTCGGACTTCATTTTTCACTTTGGCTGGATCAAGTAACTGAGGAGTATTCTCAGGAGTTTAGATGTTGGTCATTTTTTGTCCATACTGTTATTTTATCTAGGCCTATGAGGGTTGCAACTCCAACACCTCATTCTTCACTTTGACTGGATCGAGTAACTGAGGAGTACTCTCAGGAGTTTGGATTTTGGTCTTTTTTTTTTTTTTTTTTTGGTCCATACTGCCATCTTATCTAGGTCTATGGGGGGGTCACGACTCCAACATTGTGTCTTTTGGGGAAGTTGACATATTTTGGGGCTATATATCAATAGCATCAACAACAATGTAGTCTGATGCATGACAATAGGAGGAAATAGCAATATCATACTTCTCATCAATGGCTCCTAGATCCCCCAATTGTCCATGTGTTCCTGGGGTCCTGCCAGATTTTTTTTCTTGAATTGTTACATCAGATTCTTTCCCCTGCTTCAATTCATTGCTAAGGAACTCATTGCTTCTTCAACTTTAAGGGGATCATGGGCCAAACTTTAGGGGTTTGTTTCTTCTTGTGTCAAATTTCGAAGTTCCTTTTCTTTCCCCTTTGATCCTTGTTAAGAATGAAGGAGTTTTATGTTTATATCTTTGACAGTAGCTTTCCTTTCTTTAGGAAAGTATCAGAAGCTGTAGTTAAAGCTTCCTTTGCCTTGCTTAGCTAAGACACTGCACTGTTGTGTCTGATTGGGCTACATCCATCTTTGAATGTGCTTCATTTCCCGATTTGTTGAAGCCCATGAGCTTTTTCTCTCAACTCTCCTTCTCTTTTGGGGGCCCTTATGTTTCCTGTTTAGGTATGTCTAGTGTCCTCTATATTGGTTCTGTCAAAAAAAGTGGCCACTTCAAGTTTCATCGTTTATGTGCACATATAAACCAGACTGGATTCGCACATGCAAACTTTAATCTGAATACTTAAAAAATGCATTGAAAGACAAAAAATTTGTTTATTACTTGTTTTGTGCACTCAACCAAAGTCCTAGGCATAATAACACAAAAACCATCATATGACCAGTCTATTTGAATGATTATCTAGGTCTGCAAGTCCAATTGCATTCAATGCTGATTGTACAGACACTGGCTTTTCAGAAAGTTGGTGACTGTGCAAAATTGCAGCTTATTTTTTTTTCTCATTTCTATTCCTTTTAAAAGTAATGCTGGATGCCAGGCGTGGTGGCGCATGCCTTTGATCCTAACACTCGGGAGGCAGAGGCAGGCAGATCTTGGTGAGTTCAAGGCCAGCCTGGTCTACAGAGTGAGTTCCAGGACAGCTGGCGCTACAGGGAGACCCTGACTCCAAAAGAAAAAAGAAAAAAAAAGTAATGCTGGAACACCCAGTTTTGAGATCCTGAGTTTTGTATTGCCATTTTTGGGGGGTACCTTGAGGTTCGTAGTGTCAGCTGACCTTGTGTTCAAAAATTATTTTTTTTAATTTTTATTTTTTTTGTATGTGTGTGAATGTACTGTCTGTATGCAGGTTTGTGCACCCATGTTGTGCAATGTCGCGGAGGTCAGAAGAGGGTCTCGGATTCCCCTGGAATTGGAGTTCTCCTGGAATTGAAGTTACAGACGGTTCTTAGCCGCCATGTCAGTGCTGGGGATCGAACCCGGGTCCTCTGCAAGAGCAGTCGGTGATCTTAACCACTAGGCTATTTCTCCAGCCCCCAAAATTATTTTTTTATATACTCATGGATTTAAAAAAAAAAAAGGTTGGAATAGCAGGATTTTCTTGGGGGAAAAGGGTTTCAGTTGTGTTTCAAAGGCAAAATGATTGTTCATTGTTTTGTTATCTTTCATTGTTACATTGTAATTACTTTTATTTATTGTAATATTGTAATTTTTTCATTGTTACATTGACACCAGATGCCAGAAATAAGCCTCTAAATCCGTTGTTAAGAATGTGGGGCTGGAGAGATGGTTCAGTGGTTAAGAGCACTGACTGCTCTTGCAGAGGACCCAGGTTCAATTCCCAGCAACCACAAGGCAGCTAACAACCGTCTTTATCTCCAGTTCTGACCTCCATGGCATTGCACAACCTACATGCAGACAGTACACTCATACACATAAAAAATGATAATAATAAATTTTTTTTAAATGACAGGATTTTCCTTAGGGAAAGGGATTCAGATGTGCTGCAAAGCAATTGTTCATTGTTTTGTCATCTTTCGTTGCTATTTTGACATCAGATGCTGGAAACAGGCCTCCAGATTAGTTGTTGAAATCTAGTTATCTTCAGGTGTTGCAGTTGCATGATTTGTGATTTCAATGCCTGCTGCAAATCCCGTTTTTTCCTTGAGACTGAATGACTATTGGTGCTGATGAGAACACCTGCTTGAGCATTCTTGAGAATATCATCTTCTTTGCATTTGTCTCTTCTCCCACCCAGACAAACACTGTTCCTAGCATTTTCCTCGGTGGCAGGCTGGTTAGCCAGCAACAGGTAAGATCCTGGTAATCAGGACAACCTAAGACAGGCACAGTCAGATATTGGCATGCTAGAGGTGAGGTCTGAGCTCAGGCTTCCACTATGTCATCTTTTTTTGTTTGTTTGTTTGTTTGTTTGTTTGTTTAAAAGCAAAAGGGGTGGATATGTAGAGTGTGTCACACACCTGAGGAGGTGTGCTTGACCTCGTCGTATACTGAACAGATTTAACCTGTGCTAACAACTGAATCGGTGGTTTGAGCAGCACCTGAGGCGTTTCCAGAAGAAGCAGAGGACAATCGTATATAAATCCTTGTCTTTCCCACAATAAACGAGTTGGCAGGTGCTCACATTTTCCCTGTCATTCACCCAACTCCCGGAATCTGTGCAGTTTGACTCTGTATCTACTCACATCTTCCTGGTCAGGGCCTTGGAATTCCAATGGCTGGCCTGGAGGGTTCCTACAGGAGAGGTGGCTTAGTGGTTAAGAACACTTGCTATTCTTGCAGAGGACCCAAGCTTGATTCCCAGGACCCACATGACAGCTAACAATTGTCCATTACTCCAGTTCCAGGGGATCCAACACCCTCTTCTAGCCTCTCCCTGTGAACTTTGCGCCACATAGGTCCACTTACATGCAGACAAAACACCCATATACGTAAAATTTAAACAATAAAGAAAATAGTTAAAGAACATAAGAAAAAACTTTTGACTGAATTCCAGAAGAACCCAACTCCTACATTAACTAAGGAATTCAGCTCAGTGTATGAAACTAGAATTCAATAAAGAGATAGGAATACTGAAGAAAACCTAAGCTGAAGTGAAGTTAGAAGTGAAAATTTCAATAAGTCAAATGAAAAGTTTGGTGGAAATCATTGAAAGTGGAGTCATATCCACCAAAGCAGTCTATCAAGGCTGGAAGACAACATAAAAGAAGTGGACTATAGAATGAAAGAAAATGAAACTTTTAGAGCAGACTAGCAGAACATATAAAATCTTTATTTTGAAAAGACCAAAGGGACAAACCATGGCTGTAGACAAAGGAGAATTCCATATCAGCATTCGTAGAGTTGTGTGTGGTAGTACACACCTCTCTAATCTCAGCACTTGGGAGACAGAGGTATGTGGATCTCTGTGACATTGAGGCCAGCCTGGTCTACATAGTGAGTTCCAGGCCAATTGGGACTATAGGAAGACTCTTTCTTAAAAAAAGTCAAAGAAATATTTTCAAAAAATTCAGAGAAAGGGGTTGGAGAGATGGTGAAGAGCACTTGCTATTCTTCCAGAGGACCCAGGTTTGATTCTCAGCTCCCACATAGCGGTTAACAACTGCCCATAACTCCAGTTCCAGGGGATCCAACACCCTCTTCTGACCTCTGTGGGCTTTATGTAACACAGGTGAACATACGTACATGCAGGCAACACACTCCTACATATAAAAACTAATATTAATCACATATTTTAAAAAATCACAGAAGAAAACTTTCCAAATCTAGGGAAATAGATGCCCATCAAGATACTAGAGATGTACAGAATGCTGAACAGACAAGATCAGGAAAGGAATTCCCCAGGTCTTGTCATAGCCAAAAAAACTAAATATACTCTTCTGGTTAACATTGTCAACTTGGCAGAATATAGAATCACCTAGGAGACACGGCTCTGGACATCCCTATGGGGTATTATTTTTATTTTGTTAATTGAGATGGGAAAACCTGCCAGCTATAGGTAGCACTCATTTCCAAATCCTCAGCAAAAGAACTGAACTGTACAGTCAAAGAAAAGGATAGCATTTTAGAGCACATAAACAGAACATGAAACATTATACAGTACCTCAGACTGTATAAAAATGGAGGAAGTGAACTGAGCACTAAAAACGTGTGCATTTATTGCTGTCTGGTTCTTGATGTTGGACACAATGTGATCAACTCCCTTGAAGTCCTGCCACTCTGGCTTCCTGGCACTGTAACTTGGAACTATAAGCTAAGCAAATCCTTAATCTCTTGCTGCTGTTGTCAGGATATTTTATCACAGCAGGAAAGGAAACTATGACATATGCAGACCAAAGAAAGTATTTTGAAAGCTTCAAGGAAGACCAGGTCACATACAAATGCAGGACCATTAGAATAGCTGATTTTTTTCAACAGAAACTGAAAGCAAGGACAGAGAATGTGTTCGAGTTCTGAAAGCCCACAGCTATTAATCCAGGCTACTATGTACAGCAAAATTATCTCTCAAATTTGAAGAGTAAATAAACATTTTCTACATACACAACATGTTAAAGGAATTTATGATCACTCAGTGAGATCTAATGGAGAAGGAAAAAAGCATAAACCTGAAGAAACTACAGAGGAAAAAGTGAATGACATCAGAACAGTTGTTGAGCAAAAGAGGACCAAAAAAACAGACAACAAAATGTTAAGAATTAAAACACACCTTTCAATAATAACTAATTATGAATGGTCTCAATTTCCCATTCAAAAGGCACAGACTAGCATATTAGCATAGAAAAAGGATAGCTTTTTTCTGCTCCCCCAAGCAGCACACCTCATTATTAATTATAGACAGTACCTTAGAGAAAAGGATGAGTGAGGATATCCCAAGCAAATGGAACCCAGAAACAAATGGGTGTCACTATTGTAATATCTGACATAAGAGACTGATTAGGGCATTACAATACTAAATAAACATCCACTAATCACAGGTGCTCCCAATTTCTTTTTTTTTTTTTTTTTTTCTAATCACCAACCTCTAACTTTATGTCCAATGTAAGGATGCAGAAGCCGAGGAGATGCCAACTACAAGGTAGAGCTGAGCTAGCTTTGTGTTCCCACACAGCTGTCCCTCCACAAAGTATTCGATTTCAAACCAAAGCTGCCTAGGTCATAACTATATTTAGGAATTCATGTGGAAGAAAATCTTACTGCTGCAATTCAAGGCTGTAAAGGAGAGGGAGCCCCTCTGGCGACTGAAGAAAACTTGGGCCTTCAGGACAAGCACCTCAATTAATCCAAAGCTTGAAAATTGCTGTTTACAAAAGGAGAAAAGAAGGGGGGTAGGGGGAGTGTACAGTAACAATTCTGATTGAAGAACAAGACTGTAATTTCTCTCTACGGGAAAATGCGATTTTGGTTGTTGTTGTTGTTGTTGGGTTTGTTTTGTTTTGTTTTGTTTTTGTCTTTTTGAGACAGTGGCTTCTTATAACACAGTCAGAGGTCAACAATGGTTGCAAAGATTTTGTTTCTGCCAAATAGCGAAGCAAGGCACGCAGACGGCTCGAAGCCTTGCTTTGGATTCCTGGATAGACGTCGCCAACTTGTTTCCGGCCTGGCAACTCCCTTGTCAAAGGCAGTGGGTGTGAATACTGAGTTCAGAAGTCGCCTTCCAGACCACAGCTGCGCACTAGCCAATGAACCTCTCAGAGGGCCATGTCTCCGGGTTGGCGGGGATGCGGGGAGCCTCCTCCGGCGGGGCCAGGGCCTCCATCTCGCGCACCAACTACGTGAACACCGTGAACACCACAGTCCACCATCATCTTGCTCTTGGCCGTGACCTCCAGGAACCAGCAGCGCCATTCGCGGGCCGTGTGGCTCTGCGCCATCAGGACCTGGCGCTCAGCGCCCAGGTGGGCCTTGGCGCCCAGGAGCACACGCAGCAAGGCGTGCGCCCCCACAGCCGCTGGCCCATGCGCTCCCGCAGCCCCAGCAGGCCTCGTCGCACAGGCTGTAGAGCACCACGAAGCCGGCGCTGTTCCAGATGTACAGGTCCTTCAGGGTGACCAGATGCTCAGTGCCCACGGTGTCCACGATCTCCAGCAGCGCAGGCGCCTGGTTCACCTGGATCAGATCGCTTTGCTGAACAGCTCCTCCACGGATGGTTCGCAGAGGGAAGCGGCCGCTGGAGGACTGCGTGACCAGTGCCATCTTGCCCATGGCCACGCTGCGGAGCAGCAACACCTGGTAGCCCTTGGCCTGGCGCAGCACCAGCCGGTCTAGGCAGGGGTGCAGGAGGCAGCGAGGAGGGATTAATTAGGATACCTGTTTCTGCCTCAAGGAATAGAACTGACACTTTGGCCTTTTCTAGAAATGACTCCTTTGTGAGAAATAATGACACTGTATACAACTTAAAAGTATGATACAGTAGCAATTAAGAATCCTACAGAAACTGTATCATGCACAGATTGCCCAAGTAAAGAAAGGAATTTTGATTTCACAGCCAGGTTTAACTAAAATAAAGGATTGTAGGGCAAAGTGAAACTAAGTCCAGTGAGGCCATGGATTCTAGTGAACTAACTCAAAGATTAATAGCCTTTAGAAAATCACCTTAGCAGGAAGTGTAAAAGAGAGAAACTGAGGAAAACAGAAACTGAGGAAAACTATAACCAGAATGAAAACAAGATATGAATCCAAACTACATCAGCCACAAAATGCCTTACAAGTGGAGCAAACAATGAACTAAAGTAAGAAAAATAAAGTTCCCTATTGTTAAAGCTTTAAAGCTCACTTTTTACACAGTCCAGCACCTATGTAACCACAAGGCAAAAAGAATGAAGTCCTCAGAGTTAAAAATTAATATTAACTTCACTTTGCTGAAAAATCAGTAAATTGCTTAGTGGACTGGCTGTACCGTTATTGTTTTACTTTTTTGATGTCTCAACTAAATGTTGTATCATTATTGATTGTTTTACTGTTTTTGATGTTAAAAATGATTTCAGGTGTGAATTTTCTGAAAAATATTTATGGGGAAGTTGGGCTATTTTTTTTAAGCTTAGGCTTGCATAATTTGTATTAGTCTTAAGGTATATAAAAATAAACATTGGGATCTGAGGGGCAGAGGAAAAAGAGAAAAAAAGAAAAAATAAGAAAAGGAGAAGAAAAAGAGAAAGCAGAGTGGCAAACCCAAAAGGCCCTCTGCACACAAGAGCAGAGAGGATAGATGCTCTCTGTAACCCTCAGATCATGTCTTATTTGATTGATTTCTTCACTGCCTTTGCGACCACCCACTTCAGGACCTGAACCTGCTGGAGCTGGACTCTGGCAAAATACTATAATATATAAGTTAATAGATCAATACCAACACAGTAAGAGTGAATGATTTCAATAACACATCATCACCAAAATGTCATCAGAACAAAATGTAAGTAGAGAAATAATGGATTTAAATGACACCATAGAGCAAATGGGCTTAACAGACATCCACAGAATATTCCATATGCTACAAAATACACATTATTCTTAACCTTCTGTAGAACTTAAAATAGATCACATATCAGAATGGCCTTAATCAAGAATACAAATGATGACAAATATTAACACTGATCTTAAGGGAGAGGACCAAATATGCACTGTTGGTGGAAGTGTAAACTAGTGCATCCACTGTGGAAATCAATCTGAAACACTTTCACATACATATCTATTGATGCTGTATTCATGAGAGCTAAGAATCGACCTAATACGTATACACAATGGAATATTATTTGGCTATAAAGAAAATTGAAATTAAGATATTTGCAAGTGATTGGATGAAAGTGGAAAAAATGTACAGAGTGAGGTCACTTGTGTCCAAAAAGGCAAGTGCTACACATTATCTACCGTATGTGAATCTTAGCTTCAAATCTTTTGTTTTGTGTACTTAAACTGGAGTGTCTTTGGAAGCCAGGAAACGAGAAATGGGCCATTTTGGGAAGAATGCATTAAGAGAGGACCCATAGGAGAACAGAGGTGAAATGAAAGCAGAGAGGAGGAAAGCAATTTAAGGATGTCAACACTTAACATAGCTTAATCTTGATAAACCTTTCCTTACAATGATCATGTACTTAGCACTGTGGACAAGACAAGACTCTTTGTGAGTACAGTAGAAAGAGTGAATGTGTCTCATCCATCTGCCTCTCTACACTTCTCTGGTGCAGCACTGTGTGGAGATAAGTACCCATACAAGCCTCTCACTTTTGGTGAGCTTTAAAAAATTCCACAATTCCCACACTATTTTCAGGTATATTCTTCAGTCTCTGGGAAACCTGCCAACTACTCCAACATACCTAGGCTGTGGGTAGAACATGCCCAGTTTAAATTGAGAACATATTTAACGAATATTTCTCAAAAAAAAGACATAAAAATAGGTGGTTGAAAAGGAGTCAAACATCACTAACCATCACAAAAAATCAAGCCCAAACTACAATGAGCTATCACCTCACATTTACTGGGGTGCTTTTGTTTTGTTTGTTTCTGTTGTTTATTGAATTTTTATGTGTTTACATAATTTTTCAGTAAGGCTTAATTACCATTAGACCTGCTTCTCCCTTGGCACCCTCCTGCAGACCCCCCCATCCCAGAGTTCACACCTTCTGTCATGTGTGCTAGGGTCCATTGCACCAAACTACTCTCCCTGCTCATGCCTCTGAGCTCTAGTCAGCCTATCCATAGTCTCTTCTAGTTCTCCCTCATCTGGCTGCCATCTGCTGCCAATATTTCCTCAGCCAAGGTTGGGCACTGCTACCCACTACTGTGGTTCTCTGCTGGATTTTTGTGCATGCTGATACATACCAATGCTGTAGGTTCATATGAACAGGGTCCCAGGAGCTTGCGGGATTCATTTCTGTTTGGTTTTGCATAACCTCCCTGGCTCTAACAATCTTTCTGCCCCCTCTTCCACTATGCTCCCTGAGCCCTAGTGGGTAAAGCTGAATATAGGCAGCCTGTCCATGGAACCACACTCTGTAGACTCCTAATCTTCATGGTTTGGCCATCCAGGCCCTCTAAAGTTCCTGGTCTCCTGTTGTATGGAGGAGCTTCCATAACAAGAGTTAAGACATAATTAATGCCTTCTTGTTCTATGATGGTTGGGGTCATGTGTGAAGGCTGCACTGTAGATGTGCCACTTAAGCATGAGCCATCTGCAGACGATGTCTGATTATGTCCAGTCCTGGGACTCTGTACTATTCTCATCTAGTTCAAAAGAAGCTTCTTTTCTGAGTGGTGTCTGGGATATTTGTCTGTAAATATGAGGATATTTCTTTTGTAGTTAGTAAAAAGTTACCTTAGCCTGGAGATGTGTCAACTTTAGGGAATGTCTAAGATATGTGAACTCTCCAGCTGTGTGCATCTGGCTATATTAACAATACCACACATGAGTTTCCTCCCACTGAGGGGGCTTTAGGTCCAATTGATCAGCCATTGATTTCCCCAAGATAGAAGTGTCACTGTTGCACTGATGTCATATGCTTACTGGTCATTGATGAGGATATTTGATCTTGAAGCTGATGTTGAACCATCAATTCATGCTCTCTCTCTGTGGCTTGCATAGTGCTCTTCAAAGTTATGAGAGAGCTAGCCTATGAACAAACCCAACCAAAGACACTCAAAATCTCTACAATGAACATTTTAAATCCCTGAAGAAGGAGATTGAAGAAGACACCAAAACATAGAAGGACCTCCTATTCTCATGGATTGGAAGATTTAATATAGTAAAAATGATCATCCTACCCAAAGAAATATACAGATTCAATGCAATCCCAATTAAAAGCCCAATGAGCTTCTTCACAGGCCTAGAAAAAAATCATAAAGTTCATAGGGAAAAGCAAAAGACCCTGAATAGCCAAAGCAACCCTGAGCTAAAAGAGCAATACAGGGGGGAATCTCTATACCAGACTATACTACAAGGCTATATTCATAAAAAACAGCCTGGTACTGGCACAAAAACACACATATAGATCAATGGAACAAAATTGAAGTTTCAAACTTGAGCACATGCAATTTCAGCCACCTCATATTTGACAAAGGGGCCAAGAAGACTCAATGGAGGAAAGACAGCATCTTCAGCAAATGGTGTTGGAAAAACTGGATCACCACTTGTATGTAGCCCAATAAAATTAAATCCATACCTCTCACCCTGTACAAAAATCAACTCCAAATGGATCAAAGACCTCAATGTGAAACCCAAAACTCTGAAAGTGAAAGAAGAAAACGTGGGCAGTAACCTACAAGACATAGGTGTAGGAAAAGACTTTCTAAATCAGACAGCAGCTGATCAGGAAATAAAGTCAACAATTGACATGTGGGACCTTGTTAAACTCAAAAGCTTCTGTACAGCACAAGAAACAGTCAAGGAAGTGAAGAGAAAACCCACAGAGTGGGAGGAAACCTTCACCAGTGATACATCTGACAGAGGATTAACATCCAGAGAATATAAACTACTCAAAAAACAAAGGGCCAAAACTCCACTCAGAAGATGGAGTCAAGAACTGAACAGAGACTTCACAAATGAAGACATAAAGATGGCTGAGAAACATCTTAAAAAGTGATCAACGTCACTAATAATTAATAAAATGCAAATTCAAACCACTTTAAGATTTCATCTTACTCTGGTAAGACTGGCTATGATCAAGAAAACAAAGGATACCAAATACTATAGAGGTTGTTGGGAAAGGGAAACACTCATTCACTGCTGATGGGAATGCAAACTTGTGCAACCCCTATGGAAAGCAATGTGGAGAAATCTTAAAAGTCTCAAAATGAGCCTACCACCTGACCTAGTCACACCACTCCTGGGTATATACCCACAAGACTCATGCTATCATAGAGATACACATACATTCATGTTTATTGCAGGTCTCTTCATAATAGTGAAGAGCTGGAAACAACCGAAGTGTCCCTCAACCAACGAGTGGATAAAGAAAATGTGGTACATCTACACAATGGAATTCTATGCATCAGTAAAGAAAGATGACATCATGAACTTTGCAGGTAAATGGATGGAACTAGAGGCCATTATGCTAAGTGAAGTAACACAGTCCCAGAAAAACAAGCGATGTATGGTGTCCCTCATTTGTGGATCCTAGGACCAAATCTGTATTTGTAAGGCAAACTGAATAATTCCTGATGTTATGCATCAACTTGCTATGTAATGTACAAATGTAAAGTAGTATTTTTTTCTTTACCTGCATACAACTCTACTGCTAAAATCTGAATCCCTAAACATGTTTTGGAATTAACCTACAGTTTATTTTCAGATGTCATAATTTTGTGTGTAGCGTGTATACATACATATTTTGGAGTGATGGAGATTGGAAGAAACAACAAGAACAACAAAAAAAGACTGGGTCAAAGAACTGACACAAACAGTAAACTTCTGCCCAAAACAGTAAACTTTTGCATCAAAAAGTTTTAAAAAGACTGAGAAAAAGATGCAAGACATGTATGGCAGAATGCATGAGCTCTGACAGGAATGAAGGGTAAGGAAGGGGGAAAGGGTCTAAATTTGATTAAGAAATGCTATATGAAAATGCACAAAACCTCAATAAAAATGTCCACATGGAAACTGAAATCTACACTGAAAATGTCAACACTATCATGCAAGCATCAATGATTTATATATTTCTGTGTATTTAAATTTTCCCGAACACAGTAATCTGTGAAACAACTTTTAAGTGAGAAATGAGGTTTCCATAAGATCTTCCCATAGGATTCATTTCAATTTATGTAATGTGAAAGTAAAAAGGGACTAAACTTAAACTTATTTTCTAGTTTATGATCAGATTCTTCTGCTGTCTCATTGGACTTTATCCAATGCTGCATCCTCCTGTCTCCAAGGACAACATCTCCAAAGAAGCAAAGTTCAGCATCCTTTTTATAACTAGAACTAGGTTACTCAGAGGATTCATTAATGACTGTGTGCACCAGGGACTGTGTTTATTCATTGAGTTGCACTTTTATCAAATAAAGTAAATATCAAGCTAGATATAACAAAGTGCTCATTGTTCTCAGAAGTCAGAATAACAGCTAATGTAAAGTGGAGGATTCCTGACATCCCACAACCTTCAGATCATCTGTCCAAGAAACTAGCTGAAGATGGACACTTCCAAGGTCTCTATGTATCTTAGAGCATTTATGAACTGGACAGTGGACTCAGAAGCAAAAGTAACTACAAGTTTCTATAAGAATCTTCTTATCAATTACCACTTCTAATTTAAGACTTCAACTTTCAAAAACCAATAGAATCTATGACAGTCATAATGGTAGGTGCAATCAAGGTTCTCCTTTTCTTATAGATACTTTGTTGGTCTCAGTTATATTTTACTCTGAAAGATAAAAAATTATTGCTTAAAAGCTGGGCATGGTGGCCCAAGCCTGTGATCCTAGCACTTGGAAGGCAACAGGCATGTGGATCTCTGTGAGTTCAAGGCCAACGTGGTCTACAGAGTGAGCTCCAGGCCAGCTGGGACTAAAGGGAGACCCTATCTCAAAAATACCAAAACAAGAAAAAATTATTGCCTAAAATGGGAAATATAAGTGATAATTTCTGTACTTGATAAAACATCCAGTTTATAGAGTATAGGTTTGTTGCATATAAATACATCATTTTGACGGTTTGGGCACAGGAATATGTTAGCATTTAAGTGTTAAAATTTGGGGCTGGGGATGTAGATTGGCTGGTATATTTCCCTAGCATGTACAAAGCTCTGTCTTCAAACCCCCAGTACCTCATAAACTAAGATGGTGACACATGCAAGTCCAGCACTTGGAAGGGTCAAAAACATAAATAAATAAATAAATAAATAAATAAATAAATAAATAAATAAATAAATAAATTTTATAGATATTCAGAAATATATTACCTATATTGAAAACCACAATCAAAAAATAAAATATATATTCATATAATTAGCTAATCCCATCCTCTTACTCCCCCAAATGTTGACAAATTGGTGAATGTGGCATCACCTCATTAGAGATCTCTGTCTTCATTTTATTTTCAAAGTAGAATAAACACCAGCCAGTTCCATTTATAGCACTGACTAGTGACTGATAGTTACAAGTCTGAGTAACCCCAGTATTATCCATGAAATGTGGTCTCTGTGTTATCTCTGAGATTAGGAGGAGAGGACTTAGAATATCTGGCAAAAGAAGGCAATTTCTCTGTTGTGAGCTATGAAGATAAAAAGGGTAACATGTTGGTCAAGAACAAACATAAGCCATTTCTGGTAAGGCATGCCCATAATCCCAACATTCAGTAGACAGAGAAAGGAGGATTGTGGGTTTGAAGTCAGCATGGGCTGTGTAGCAATATTCTGTATAACCAAAAAGCATAACCAAAAAAATAAATGTAATCTTCGGTTCAATGTCACAGAAATGTAAATAAACAAAGTCAGTATGGAAATGCTTTGCACTGAGAGCCCAAATAGGAAGGAAAATAGCTTTGTAGGCATCTGATTAGAAACCATACATTAGATAAATCCATTTAAAAGCATTCGTTAGGGGCTGGAGAGATGACCTAGCGGTTAAGAGCACCAACCGCTCTTACAGAGGACCCGGGTTCGATCCCCAGCACCCACATGGCGGCCGAAAACAGTCTGAAACTCCAATTCCAGGAGAACTCCAGTTCCAGGGGAATCCGAGACCCTCTTCTGACCTCCGCGGCATGGCACGACATGGGTGCACAAACCTGCATGCAGACAGTACATTCATACACATACAGAAATAAATAAAAAAAATTTTAAAAAGCATTCATTAGACCATGACTGCACATGGAATTGGCTGAAATGGATCAAATACTATGCTGAAAAAGGTCCACACTTCTGACATTCCCCAATAAACGTTCTTTCTTGTGTGTTAATATCAATATAGCAGCATGCAATGTCTTCTATGAGATTACAGATGAGAGTTAAGGTATCAAGTCATCAGACTTGAGGGAAACTTCCCAGAGGGTTTAAAACTTAATGGAAAAATAGATGTCCCTCAGGTGAGTTGGAGAGACAGAACTCTTGTTCTGTCAAAGGTGATAACCAAAACACTTGTCACATGGAATGAGCATCATAATGTAGTGTATTATCTTTATTAAAAAGCACAGAAAACTGTGATATACTGGATTTGATGAGGTATGTGTAAATGGTCAAATACACATGAGGTCATATCTAAGAACCGGGAAAGTCTTCTTTAAGGAAGTAATGCTGGGACCAGGCTCCAGTGCATGGGCTTACACCAAGGGACATTTGGGGACACAAGCCTGACTAGATAGGCCTTAACATGTATGACAAAATGTGTGAAATCCAATGAGGGGCACAGACAGGGGAAAGAGCCTCAGTATGATAAGATGTATTGCAAGAACTGCACAGAATTCAATTAAAAGGTTTTAAGGGCTCAGAAAGATCCACTGCAAAATAAAGACAGATAAAACCGGATTACCTGAATAACGAGATTTCAAGGTAGAGTAATTGATGAAAACACTGGGTATATATAGCTATGATTTTTCAAGTAAAGAAAAACAAAGATACCAAAAGCCAATTTTGAAATTTTTTTCAATAATCTAAAGCAAAAATTTCAAATTGATTCTCAAATTGATCTCACAATTTGCAGAAAGGCCACTGTTTCTAACTGAATGTACAAATTCCCATTCAAATTTAATTGTTTTCTGTATAAATGTCTCCCACTATAACACAATTTTTGTTTTATCCTAAATCAGGTTATTCGGATTCCATGGTCTTTTATTCTTTGTTTTATACTTAGGTTAATATTGGTCTATTTAGCCAAATGTCAATTAAAATGGGATATTCTGGGGTAGCGAATAATCATGGGCAATGTCTTTGAAGTTGATTATCAAAGTATACTGAAGATTAAGGCCTTTGGTGTTATGCACCACCCTAAATTGTTAAGTGATCATTTAAGGACAGAGAAATCCACAGAGACAGTATTGAGAACTGAGGAAGTTGTGTGTGTGATGTGTGTTTCCATAAATGTGTGTACATATGTATGATGTGATATGTTTGCATGTACTGTGCATGCACAAATGTTAAGGAATCTGGAAGTCTTCAGGGTGAAAACACACACTGCAATAGACAAAATTTAAACTTTTCAGTATAGCATTAGAACAGCCACCTGAACTGACTACATGAATGATCCAAGTTGTCTGATAATAATAATATATATATATTCTTTAGGAAGGAACAATGCACTTAGAAAATCCTTTAGAGAATTCTAGCCAATTCTGATCATTCTTGAGTCAAAATTGTCTTTACATCTGGTAAAATAACAGACAGACTAAGGGGAATTAGAAGTCCTTGCACAGTGTGCATTTAAAGTACAGTGATTTTTTTGAAACCATGGGAATAAGAAACAAATCTGATGGATTTAAAAGTATTTTTATAACAAAAATGTCTCTGAATGTTGCATGCAGATCTAAGAGAAGTTAGAAATCAGCAATGAGGAACAATACAGTGACAACCTTCATTCTACTAGGACTGACAGATGATCAACAGCTGGAAGTTCTGATTTTTATCTTTCTCTTTTGCACCTATACTCTGAGCATAACTGGGAATCTGACCATCATTTCACTCATCCTAGTGGATCCTCACCTCAAAACAGCCATGTACTATTTCCTTAAAATTTTTGCTTTCTTGGAGATCTCATTCACATCTGCCTGTATTCCCAGATACATGTACAACATAGCCACAGGTGATAAAATGATCTCCTATAATGCCTGTGTCAGTCAAGTATTTTTTACTGACCTCTTTGGGATAACTGAATTTTTCCTTCTGGCCGCCATGTCCTATGACCGCTATGTGGCCATCTGCAGGCCCCTGCATATTTGACTATCATGAGTAGCACAGTCTGCAGAAGACTTGTCTTTTGTTGTTGGGTTGGTCTGTTTATTATAATTCCACCACTTAGCCTTGGCCTTAATCTGGAGTTCTGTGATTCTAACACCATTGATCATTTTATCTGTGATGCTTCTCCCCTCCTAAAAATCTCTTGCTCAAATACTTGGTTCATGGAACAGACGGTCATCATCTGTGCTGTACTGACTCTCATTATAACTCTAATGTGTGTTATTCTGGCCTACAGTTACATCATCAAGACAATTTTAAGATTCCCTTCGGTCCAACAAAAGAAAAAAGCCTTTTCCACCTGCTCTTCCCATATGATTGTAGTTTCCATCACCTATGGCAGCTGCATTTTCATCTATATTAAACCTTCAGCTAAGGAAGAGGTAGCCATTAACAAGGGTGTGACAGTTCTCACTACTTCCATCGCTCCCATGCTGAATCCCTTCATTTACACACTTAGGAATAGGCAGGTCTAGCAAGCCTTCTGTGACTCAATTAAAAGAATCGTAATATTTTCCAAGGAATAAGGCCAGGTGAAATCCAATAAACATAGGTGGTGAATGACCTTCCCAAACTTCCGGGTCAGGTTACCTTTTTCAGAACACTTACTGGCATCTGGTCTGCTGACATCTTCTCAACAATCCTTTGAAAATCATGTTTTTCCAGCCATGTTCAAAGGCTTTCAAATTTTTAAATTCCTCCATTTGCAAATTAAGAATGCCAAAAAATGCCAGGCATGATGGCACATTGCATAAATCCTAGCACTCCAGAGGCAAAAGCAGTCAGATATCTGTGAATTTGAGTCTTGCCTGGTCCATAAAGCAAGTCCCATTCCAGGTGGAGCTACAGGGAGAACTTGTCTCAAAAAAGAAATAGCAAAAACAAAAACAAAAAATAATACCAAAAAATAAAATAATATAGAAGTTAACTGCCAGGCGTGGTGGTGCACGCCTTTAATCCTAGCACTTGGGAGGTAGAGGCAGGTGGACCTTTGTGAGTTCAAGGCCAGCCTGGTCTACAGAGTGAGTTCCAGGACAGCTGGGACTACAGGGAGACCCTGTCTCAAAAAGACCAAAAAAAAAAAAAAAAAAAAAAAAGTGACCTATCAGTATATTTTATGTTGCCAAAAATAATGGTCACACATTCTAATTCAAAATGTTCAATTGATTCACTTACTGAATAATATATATTATTTACAGTCTTTAAGTACTAAAAACAGAAGGAGAAACAAAACCAGAAAGAAAAATCTGTCCCCTTCTCATGTATCCTCAGAGATAGAAAGAAGAAATGGGAACAAACTATGTATATCAATAATGAATAGATAATGTTGCACATATATAGAATGGAATGCTTTGGGTCCATAAAATAAGATAAAATCCTATCATTTGCAATAATACAGAATAATTAAGACTGAAGAGATGGCTCAGTGGTTAAGAGAACTGACTGCTTTTCAGAGGACGAAGGTTTGAATCCCAACATCCACCCAATTACCAATTGTCTGTAACTCCAGTTCCTTGGGATATGATAGTCTCTTCTGACCTACATGATCATTACACAACATGGTGCACTTACATACATGCAGGCATAACACACAGACACATAATTTTTACTTTAAAAAAGAATACAAAGTAGAAATTATTATGTTAAAATAAATCAGGCACAGAAAGACCCTTCACATGTGATTATAGAGAGGCTGAAATCCTGTGATTACAAAGAAGCTAAGAATAGAGCAGTGGTCATCAGAGGCTAGGGAGAGTAGCGGGATGAGGTGAACTACGCTACAGGTGGCAGAAGTAAGACGTTCCAATGACTTACTGGATGCTAGATGGCTGTTACTGATAATGATGTTGTGCTATATAATCTGGATACTTGAGTGACTGTATCAATAAACGATGATGTGCTATGTAATTTGGATATGCAAGTGACTACATGAACTCATGGATATTAAGCAACACACTCCTGAATAATGAATGGGTCAAAGGAGAAATTAAGAAAGAAATAAAAGTATTCCTGGAATTAAGTTAAAAAGACAATACAACACAACAAAACGTGGGACACTTTAAAAGTGGTCCTAAGAAGGAAATTTATAGCTCTAAGTGCCTACATTAAAAAAAAAAAACAAAAAGAAGGGGGATCTCCCAAGACCACCTGAAGCACAAGTAGGACCTGGGTGCTTAAGCCATGTGAATTGTTTGATTTGATTTATTCATCTTTGGCTCTCGATTGCCTTTTGTGGCTGTGGGGGCGGAGTTGTCCTCCCAACTGGTATAAAAGGTGGGTTTGTGTGAGTCTTGAGATCGGGGATCTCCCAAGACCACCTGAAGCACAGGTACTGGGGCACGGGCTAAACAGCAACCACCGCACCCCCCACCCCCACCAACTGGGATTGTGGAAGGAGGGAGTGTGCAAGTGGATTCTTTGGAGAACATTCAGAATAGAAAGGGAAGAGTGAGTTGGACTTCCAATAGAAAGCCTACAGCTTAGAGAAGCCAACCCTCCATAAGCAAGGAGTAAAGGAGAAAAACAAATCAATCAAACAAACAAGGAAGGCATCTGAAGGAGGCAAGCAAAGCAAGCCTTCAACACAGTGAAGAGGCATTTGGAATTCACATTGGAATACAGGCAAAGAAAAACCCACATGTCAGGGACACGAAGAAGAGACAACATGGGAAAGGTGCAGGATAATTCCACACCAAGCTCTACCAACCCTGTGGAAGATCCCTACAGTGGGATTGCCCTGGGGATGGCCCAGGACACAGATATTAGAAACACAATTGTGAACATACTTAAAGAAGTACAAGATTATAAAGAGCAAATCAAAAAATTAAGAAAAGAGAATGAAAAACTCAAGAAGGACACAGAGAGAGAGAATGACAAACTATGGAAGGAAGTGAAAACACTGAAAAGATCCCATGCTGAAAAAGATAAGGAAACCAACCAGCAAAGCAAAGAGCTACAGGAAGAGATAGAGAAGCTCCAAAAGGAAGAGGAAATACTAAAGAAATCAGAAGACGAAATGAAAAAGGAAATCAAACACTCATCCAATCAAGAGGAAAGTAATGGAAAAAGCCTCAGAAGCAGAATGGAGGAAGCAGAACAAAGAATATCAGGCCTGGAAGATAATACAGAACAACTAAAAACCTCAAGTAAAGATTATGAAAAATTTAAAAATACACAAAAGTGGAACAACCAGGAACTGTGGGACACTATGAAAAGATCAAACCTCTGCATCATAAGAATAGAGGAAGGAGAAGAACCCCAAGAGAATGGTATTGATAATAGATGAAAATTTCCCCAACTAAAAAAAGACAAACCAATACAAATACAAGAAGCACATAGAACTCCAAACAGACAAGATCAGAAAAGAAACTCTCCACGCCACATCATAGTTAAAATGACAGACACCCAAAACAAAGACAAAATTCTTAAAGCCACAAGAGAAAAACAACAAGTGACCTATAAGGGGAAACCTATCAGAATTACAACTGACTTCTCAGTGCAAACTATGAAAGAAAGAAGAACGTGGAGCAAAACATTCTCAGTGTTAAAGAATCATAGGTGCCAACCCAGGTTACTATACCCAGCAAAAATGTCAATTATAGTTGAAGGAGAAAGAAAAATCTTCCATGACATAAACAAGACGAAAGAATGCATGTCCAGAAAACCAACCCTTCAGAGAATACTTGAAGCAATTCAAAGGACAGAAGAAAGGAGCAACCATCCCCAGGCACTTAGAAAGAGAAATCGATAAAGGCATAACATAACTGCAGAAGTAAAAACATAAACCAAAACCACAAATGGATAATAAGGTGAAAGGAAGCAACACAAACATATCAGTCATAACCTTAAATATTAATGGACTAAATTCCCCAATCAAAAGACAAAGACTGGGAGATTGGATTAGGAAACAGAACCCATCGACATGCTGTCTACAAGAAATGCATATTATCTTCAAGGACAGGCACCACCTTAAAGTGAAAGAATGGAAAAAAATATTCCAAGCAAATGATTCTAAATAGGCTGACTAGGCTCCAGTGAATGGACCCAAAACAAAGTGGATTTGGAGACACAAATTTGACTCAATAGGCCTTAATATATATGATAAAGTACGTGAAATTGGGCCAGGAGCATTAAAAGTGGTGCAGATCATGAAGGAGGTCCAAATATGATCAAAATATATTGTATAAAATTAACCAAAAATTTTCCAAAAGTAGTCATAATTTTACATATATTTTAAACTCCTAAGAATGATTTAATATAAATGTGAGGTTGTAGAGTTGGCTCAACAGTTAAGAGCATACACTGCTCTTACAGAAGACCTCAGTTTGGTTCCTAGCACCCACATCAGGCAACTCACAACTTTCGGTAACTCCAGCTCCCCAGCATCTGATACCTCTGGGCTCCATAGGCACTGTGCTTAATGTACATAATCATAAACAGACATACCATACACATAATTTTTAGATAATGATAAATCTTTAAAAATAAGTAAATATGTGACATTTGTCTTTCTGGGTCTGGGTTATTTCACTTTGGATTTTTAATTTCATTTCCGTCCACTTACTGAATTTCAAATTTTTATTTTTGTTAACAGCTCAATAATAGTACATTGTGTGGGCCCAGAGAGATGGCTCAGCTGTTAAGAGCACCAACTGCTCTTGTAGAGGACCTGGGTTCAAGTCACAGCACCCACATGGCAGCTAAGAACCATCTTTAAGCTGGGCATGGTAGCGCATGCCTTTAATCCTAGCACTCGGGAGGCAGAGGCAGGCAGATCTCTGTGAGTTCAAGGCCAGCCTGGTCTACAGAGTGTGTTCCAGGCCAGCTGGGCCTATAGGGAGACCCTGTCTCAAAAAGACAAAAAAAATTACATTCTGTAAATGTACCATATTTCCGTTATCCATTCATCAGTTTATAGATATCTGTTTCTATTCCCTTTCTCTTGTGAATAGAGCAGCAGTAAACATGGATGAGTAGATATCTCTGTAGTAGGATAGAGAGTACTTTGGTACGTACCAAGATGTGGCACAGCTGGATTGTACTAAATCTATTTTTACCTTTTGAGGAAACTCCACACTGAGGTTTGGCAGGACTTTGCAGTTCCGCCAGAAATTAAGAAATGTTGCCTTTTCCCTACATCCTTGCTAGCATTTGTCTACATTATTTTTTTACCCAGGCCGTTTTGACCTGGGTAAGTGAAACGTCAAATAGTTTTAGTTTCCAATTGTACCTGATGCCTAAAGAAGTTGGACAATTTTTTTTTGGTCTTTTTGAGACAGGGTCTGCCTGTAGCCCCAGCTGTCCTGGAACTCACTCTGTAGACCAGGCTGGCCTTGAGCTCACAAAGATCCGCCTGCCTCTGCCTCCCAAGTACTAGGATTAAAGGCGTGCACCACCACGCCCGGCAGAAGTTGGACATTTTTTTAAAAAATATTTTCCAGTTATGTGAGTTTCATCTTTTGAGGACTCTCTGCTTAGTTCCTTGCCCTAGTTTTTAAAAATATTTTTATTGAGCTTTTGTGCATTTTATACAGCAGTTCTTAGTGGAATTTAGAATCCCTACCCCAATTTTTAATTGGATTTTTCATCTTTTTTGATGTTTCTTTGGGGGGGTCCTTTGTGTATTCTGCATTCTGACCTTCTGCCAGGTACATAGCTGGTACAGTTTTCCCCACTCTGCAGACTGTTCACTCAAATGGTTGAGTCCTTTGCTATACAGAGATTTTAGTTTCAGATTGTCCCATTTGTTAACTGTTAGTTTTAATACCTGTGCTATCAGGTTCCTATTTGGAAGGTCCTTTCTTGTAACTATAAGTAAGTATATTGCCTACTTTTTACTCTGTCATATTCAACCCTGCAAACTCCAATAACAACTGCCTTACCAAGATGCAAAAGTAGCACTAATGTTATGGGAATAATCAATCACTTTATGATTGGATTTAAGGCCTGCTTCACAAGATGAAGCCCATACCTGAAACTATCAGAGCCAAGAACATGTAGCTAGACAAAATTGTCTATAGAGGTGAACCTACTTCTATTATTCTGCTTAATGGACATAGTATTAAACTAACTTCTAATAACTTGCTATTATGCCCATTGATTATACCCACCTCTCAACTCTCAGAAGAGGAACTCTCTTGCAGCAGATGGAGATTAACACTGAGACTCACAACTGATCCATGTGCAGAAAGTCAAAGGGAGTGGAGTGCTGAGCCCTAAATGACACACCTATATTACAACCTCTCCTTCCAAGGTTCAGGCTTATCACTCACTGATAAAGAGAGGACAGAAAGATTGTAAGAGCCGGAGGTGGTCAATTAATACAAAGGAAACTGCTTTCCAGACACCACAGGACAGTTGCACATGTGAACCCACAGCACTGTGACCGCCTGTGCAAGACCTATACAAACCCAAGCAGACCAAACCCCAGCAGGGAGAGGGGAGGTGGGAAAGAAGCCTCAGCCCTAACTGAGAAACTGTTAGCCATTGAGAGCTGTTGGAGAGAGTAAGATTTTGTCTTTTCTAGGGGTGTAATGCCAGGTAGGCTGGCCAGGCTCCAGGGGACAGACGTACCCACTAGCATTTGGAGGACACAGTTTAGAATTGAGAGAGGTTTTCTTATTCTTATTTATGTTTGTATGTGTATGAATGTACTGTCTGCATGTAGGTCTGTGCACCTGTGTCATGCAATGCCGCAGAAGTCAGAAGAGGGCATCGGTTTCCCCTGGAACTGGAGTTAAAGACAGCTCTCAGCCGCCATGTGGGTGCTGGGGATCAAACCCGGGTCCTCTGCAAGAGCAGTCAGTGCTCTTAACCGCTAGGCCATCTCTCCAGCCCCGAGAGAGTTTTTTTTTTAATAACAGATATGAAATGAGAGAGGATATGGTGATGAGTGTATCTGAAAGGAATGATGGAGAGGATCTGAATATGATGAAAATACATTTTATGAAATTCTCTAAGAATCAATAAAAATATTATTTTAGTAAATAAAGCAAAACATAAATGGATGTGGAAAAACTATGTAATATGCATTATGATGCATCTCTATAGTTGTTTTGATAGAAGTTTAAATAATTAGATAAAAAGACACATTATAAACATAAATGATTGAAATAATATTTCTATAATATTCACATTGTCATATTTCAAAATATTTAAAAAATTATTGCTTCTTTGAGTTTTCCAATATTTTTGTTTGGAAGTTGGGATAGCTTTAGAATATTTCACTTTTTATTCATGGCAAGGAGAAAAATTAAGGAAAGGCAAGTGGTTTTGCTTCAATTTACTAAATATGTCTTCTCACTGTTGTGTCCTGACCTGGACCTGTTGCTAGGGCTGTGTCTTTATGTCTCTAAGGACACTGCCCCCACTGCAACATCTTTCAGGATTTTTGCCCGACTTTATTACAAAGACTCATTAGTGATGGCTGAACCTAGGTCACCAAGGATTTAGACATTTATTTATTCACTTATTTTCAGGTCTAGCAAATAAATCAAATATAAATTTTCACAATAAAAAAGGCCCTCAGTCTAGCCAAAGTACTCATAAGTATCAACAGATACTTGAAAAATGAGGACAGTGTTTGCAGTAATATTTTACTTCCAACCAAAAGAAAGCTAGAATATATTCCCCAGGCTAGAGTGGAGATCAAAGTCCTTGATTAGGAAATCTTTCCAATGTATTGGGGAAAGTTGAAGAGTTCTTGGGCTAGTCCTACTCAGAGCACCATCGGGGCCCACAAACCAAAAAAGAAAATTCCACATGAGCCCCGCCCCTGGGTTCTCCTCATGAAATCAACCCACAGGATCTACAGGACCAGCCGAAGCTACTGGTAACGCTCAGAAGAGTAAGTGCAGCGGCTATGTCATTCAAATTCATATTTGGTCAATTTATATGATTGTTTTCTCTGGGAAACAGGACTGACTTGATTTATCAAAATCAATTGTAATTATTTGTCTGTGTGTATATATATATATATATATGTAAATATATCTGTGAATTGTTAATACAAGATCCACAGAGAGTTCTGGGTTGTGTTTTAGGGGTACACTCTTTCATAGCTATGCAAACACGGTGTGATTTTATAATTGGGGAGATGCTATGATTGCACAACCTCATTTTCTTCTTTAAAGGAAAAAATTGTTTGCATTCCCAATCACCAAATATGACCATTTATTCTGATATGGACGAAACTAGTTATAGCTGAAAATTTGTAATAAAAAAAATCTTTGACCAACTTAACTGTTTTATAAAACTGTGCCTCTTAAAATCTATGCTCGTTACTTGATGGAATGTCTTTCTTTTGGAACTAGGGTTTCATGTGATGTATAGGGATAAGCAAGTCAGCATAAAGTGACTCTAGGGGCTCCTGAGTTTAAAAGAAATGGATTGGCAAAATAGGAAGGCTAAAGAGAGTGTGCTGCCCTTTGACTAAAATCACCTGAAGTCTCTATAGTCCAGGGATATTAGAGGTCTTCAAAACCCATGTGGGCTCTCCTTCCCAACAATAGTGACAGTAAAGCCATCATGGAATTAAGAGAGGATACAACTCTGACCTCTTGAGAAAGTGACTATTTTAAAAGCACAAATGACAATCATTCACATAACATGCTATTGAGTTCTTTTAGGAAAATGAAAACAGTATTGCTTTCTTGTCATCCTCTTAAGAGGAATTCAAATATTGGAAGTAGTAATTCAAAACTTAAATATTTTTCAATATTCTACTAAAATCAAGTGTGACACCTGAGGAAAAACCATAAAACAACTATTAATATAATCGAAAGCACTAGATTAATTCTTGTTTAAATATATTATTAAAATATCCACTGAAGATGGTGATGGAAGCCTTAAAACTGTGTAGATATTTCATGATGTAATTGTATGAATGAAAGCCTAGGATTACCAAAACCTATATCAAGTAAAACTGATATCAACAAAAATCTTAATCTAAAAAGTCAGACATGATGTCACACTCCTTTAATTTAAATTCTAAGAATTGTAACATGGAAAAAAAAACCACTGTTTTTAAACAAGGACTGCCTGTAGCCCTAGCTGTCCTTGAACTCACTATAAACACCAGGCTGGCCTCAGCCTTATACAGATTCCCTTGCCTCTGCTGGGGTTAAAAACATGAAAGCATGATTTGGCAGACATTTTAATGGTCTTAGAAAATAAGAAAGGCATAGCAGTATGTTGGAAATTGGTCTCAAATTTGGCATATATTCATAAGTTGTAATATAGGTGAAACTATGAAATGATATAATTTACAAAACTAGAGAGATTTGTTAACTTTTAGCACAATGTGATGGTTTAAGTTAAATGAGATTATATTGAATACGTCTGTGGAGATGCAAAATTTTCTGCTATATGTTATCAGATGTATAAAAATATGTATGTAAAAATAACACTAAAGTATGTGAGTTCCTTGACTTCTGGCTTCAATATATTACTGACAGATGCCTCAAGGAAGCTAATATTGCTTAGCTGAGTGTGGTGGCGCACACCTTTAATGCCCAGCACTAGGGAGGCAGAGGCAGGCGGATCTACAGAGGCCAGCCTGGTCTACATAGTAAGTTCCAGGACAGCTGGGGCTACAGGAGACAACATTGCCACCAGCAAAGCTACAGTAATGCACCTGCTAGAGACCAAAAGCAAGGAAGTTGCTGTTTAACATTTCTGTCAGCATGGAAAGTAACGACTTGATTCACTAGTAAAACTCTTGTTACAAAAACAAAAAATTTCAAAGTCAAATACAGACACATTAAAATTTTAAATAATAACAGTCAATGACAGAGGCTGGGAAAATGCCTCAGAGGGTAAAGAAGTTGCCATGCAAGCATAAGGACCTAAGTTCATATCCCAGACCCATATAGGAAGAAGCTGGGTGCGGTAGCACACCCTAGTAATCCCAGTGCTGCAGAGATAAACAAGAGGATCCCTGGAGCTCGCTGGCCATCTAGCCTTACTGAGTCGTCAGTGAAAGACCTTGTCTCTAAAGCTAAGAACCAGAGCTCTTAACTGCTGAGCCACCTTTCAAGCCCTACTATAGTATTTCTTACATATTAATCTAGAACTGTGTTGGTTTGGAATGCTATCAGGGTTTTAAAAAAGAAGAAGGAAAAAAAAAAAGGGGACTGGAGAGATGGCTCAACATTTTAAAAAAGCACTTATTTGCCAGGCCTTGTGGGTGCATGCCTTTAATCCTAGCACTCAGGAGGCAGAGGCAGGCAGATCTCTGTGAGTTCAAGATAACCCTGGTCTACATAGCAGTTCCAGGACAGCTAGGGCTACAGGGAGACCCTGTCTCAAAAACTCAAAAATAATAATAATAAAATAAAATAAAGGCACTTGTTCTTCCAGAAGACCAGTGTTCAGTCACCAGCACACATAGGAAAACTCACAGTGGATGATAACATCAGTTCCAGGGTACCCAACAACCTCTTCCAGCTTCCATCAGCATTGTACCCACGTGGTACATGTACATACATGCAGGTAAAACACTCATACACATAAAATAAAAATAACAAATAGAACATTTTAATTAAAAAAGGAAATAGAACATTCCCTGATTTCAACAAACTCACTTTCTCAGAGAAAACGCTAACATGGAATGCCTAACGTAGGTACACAATGAGTAGTCAATACAAACAACAGAGTTTCAGGCAACTTTCAGAAGTCATGTTCAAACTGAACATCAAAAATTAACTATGGGGCTAGAGAGATGGTTCAGCAGGTAAGAGTACCCACTCCTCTTACACCCACATGGCAGCTAACAACTATCCATAACTCCAGTTTCAGGAGATCTGACTCTCTCTTCTGACCTCCACAGGCATGGCTCAGCATGGATGTCCTTACATACATGCAAGCAAAACAATCATACATATAAAAATAATAAATAAAATAATTTTTAATTGTAACAGTGAGTGCATGGGGAATATTTGTGATATTTTAAACTTGATTTTGAACTTGATTATAGTGATGTTTTTAGAATATTTTCCATATTCAACAAACTGAAAGCATAAAAGAAATATGTTTTCTTTTCTCAGCTGCATATCCTTGGATCAAACATTCTTTCACAGGTTGTCAATTGTGCATTTGAGTGGACACACTCAGTGTAAATTACACACTAACAGGGAAATATGAGAAGAATCAGAGGCATAAGCTAGCAACTTAGACTTTTCTATTTAAAACACAAAATGTAAAATAAATACGAGTTTGGTCACATTGGCAAAATATGAAGCACGTGTTGCAGCGGAGTGACAGAGACTTTTCATGGAGTCCAGAAGAGTTGTTGCCTGTTTGCATTTTACCAAGGACCAAATCTTTTAGGGAACACATAATTGCATTTTAATTTGTACTTTTCAAATACAGAAGGAAAAAAAAACTCTTAAGCATATGAAGAAATAATTCTGTTGAATCAGAAGATTTTGTGAGTCAAATCTAATACAATGGGGAAATCATATGGGCATAAATCCATAAAGCATTAAAAGAAGAATTTGGATGGTAGAACAATTTATTAAATTTGTGTGTAAAAACATCACAAACTGTCAAAACAATAAACAAAAACATTGAATTAAAGCTCACAAGAATATGAACAGTATCCAGCCAGGCATGGTGGCACATACCTTTAATCCCAGCACTTAGAAGGCAGAGGCAGGCAGATCTCTGTGAGCTCAAGACCAGCCTGGTCTACAGAGTGAGTTCCAGGACAGCTGGGCAAAGAGACCCTGTCTCAAAACACACCAAAAAAAAAAAAAAAAAAAGAATATGAACAGTATCCACTACTGTTTACAGAAGAAAAACACATGAAGCACTTTACTCTAGTGGTCGCTGTTTATTGTCATCTGATATCACTCTTGTCAAGTTACACATCACTCTGTTTTACATGAAGAGTAAACAATATTCAGTAGTCGGTGATGAAAAACCACACGATAACAACCTTCATCCTATTGGGACTAACAGATGATCCTCAACTTCAGATTCCAATTTTTGTGTTTCTATTTTTTACCTACTTGTTGAGCATGACTGGAAATCTGACTATCATATTCCTCACTGTATTGGACTCCCATCTTAAAACACCAATGTACTTTTTTCTACGAAATTTCTCCGTCTTAGAAATTTCATTCACATCTGCTTGTATCCCTAGGTACTTGTACAATCTAGCAACAGGTGACAGATCGATTACTTATAATATTTGTGTCATTCAAGTGTTTTTTACTGACGTTTTTGGAGTGATAGAATTTTTTCTTCTGGCCATTATGTCCTACGATCGCTATGTGGCCATCTGCAAACCCCTACATTATGTACGCATCATGAGCGGCCCAGTGTGCAGGAACCTTGTGCTCTGCTGCTGGGCGGCCGGCTTCCTGATCATAGCCCCACCACTTACCCTCTTCCTAAATTTGAGATTCTGTGACTCAAATGTTATTGATTATTTTTTCTGTGATGCATCGCCTATCTTGAAGATTTCATGCTCAGACACTTGGCTCATAGAACAGTTGGTGATTGTCTGTGCCGTGCTGACCTTCATTCTGACCCTCGTGTGTGTTGTTCTGTCGTACATTTACATCATCGAGACCATTCTAAGATTCCCTTCTGCCCAGCAAAGGAAAAGAGCCTTTTCCACTTGTTCTTCTCACATAATTGTGGTTTCTATCACCTATGGAAGTTGTATCTTCATTTACATCAACCCTTCAGCGAAGGAATCTGTGGCTATCAATAAGGGTGTAGCAGTTCTAATGACTTCCATTGCTCCCATGTTGAACCCATTCATTTACACTCTAAGAAATAAGCAAGTGAGACAAGCATTCAGCGATTCATTCAAAAAAATTGCCTTGATCTCAAAGAAAGAGAATGTACAAATATAGAAACAACATATTACCTACCTAAGTGTAAAGCATTAAAGTCCATATCTGTTAGTCTCTTCTTGATCATATCTGTATTTGGGTGAATCTTCCCAAACACTTTTGGGAAAGGAATAGGAAAATGCGTGTTTTATGAAAATAGAGGGGAGGAAGAGTGGAGTTGGAAAGATTTAAGCAAGGATGGGGAAAAGGACAGGATGAGAAAGTCCATTAAAGCTGATAACATATCAAAATCCTTATGAAAACCCAGTACTTTGCAAGTTAGTTTTAAAACATTTTAAAGGAGTTTGAACAAATGTACCCTACATGGTGCTACTCCCAGAAGCCAAGTGTTGTTAAATGAAAATCTCAGTGCCAGGGTGAGATACCTCTCTATGACTTGGTTATTGTGCAGGTCCCAGAAGCAGTGACAGGCTGTTGTCACTGCTCTTGGTCACCCACATAACTACATGCCATGACCCTATTGTTAAAAACACACACTTCGGCTATAGGGCATAGAAAAATCAAGCTGGAACTACTGAGCTGAAAGCTTCCTCACTGCTGACCAGCTTCCACAGTCCCAGAAGGTATCCTGCAGATGCTGGTGTAGACCATCTATCAATGTCTTACCAACAGTGGATGCTTCCTGTTATAACACTGACCTTCCATGCAAGATGTTCCTCCTGGTGCAATAGTTGCATGAATGTTTTGGGGAAAACCAACCACTTTCTGGACTGAATTTGAAGCCCACCCTACAGGAAAGAATTCATGTGTGGTGCTATCCACCTGATCAAAACCTCATGCCTGGAGAGGTTACAGGACCTATGGGGACAACCTGCTACATGGACATGGTGTCAAACTGCCTTTTAAACGTCTATGTTTATACCCTTAAATTAGTGCTGTCTTCAGCCTTGGTCAGAGAAGCTTTGTTGAGGTGAAGAGCAGCTTTAATGCAGAGACTCGATAACTGAGTAGCTACGAGAATAAGTGACTGCTGAGGTACTCATCCCTAAATGGGATATTATCACAGCTTTCTATCAAAACTAGCTACCAGAAGAAGGGTGGAAAGAGTGTAAGAATGGGGAAGACCAACGTGAAACGCTGTGTTCCGAATTTAAGAATGGGGAAGAGCGATGTGAAACGCTGGGTCCCGCACGTGGCACGGCTGTTGGCCTCATGAACACGCAGCAGCTGTGCTCACCTACACAAGATCAAGTTCATCAGTATTACATCAGGACTGGGAGGGGAACATATGAGGCCCACCCCTTACTGAGGTGCTATTAGCAGCTAATGGCTATTGAGGAAGAGGGGGTCATTTTTCTTCGTTGGTTACCCATGACCAAGAAAATAACCCCATACCCATGCACATTCAAGCAACTGTAATTAAAGTCAATGGATTACGAAGAAGGAAGAGGAGAAGAAGGAAATAGGAAGCATGAAAGCAAAATGGAGAATACTGAAAGTAGAAGGATAAATGAAGGGTTTCCGAGTGTAAAGGGGTTTGCAGGACAAAGTGGGGAGGGTTGGTTATGAGCTTTCATGTTACGGCTGTTTGCTGCAACATGAGAACCGAGTTCAGATCTCCAGAATCCATATAATGCGGGGCAGGCGTGATGGTCCATTTGGTAAGTCCCAGTCTCAGGAAGTGTATCACAGCATGCTCCAAGTGAGCTGTCAGTGAAAGGAATCATATCCATGATCTCTGGGTTTGATTGACAGACACTGCCTCAGATAAGATAGAAGAACATGGAGAGTGATTCCCAACATTAGCCTCACACCTACACACACATATATGCACATGCCCACAAACATTTGCCCACGCACATGCAAACATGCACACACACACACACACACACACACACACACACATGGGTTTTGTGAAATATTTAGGCTAGCTTAATTTTACTGTGAAACTTACAGAAAAATTATATAACCTTTCAATATGTAGCTTTAATAAAACATCTGTCTACTTGATTGAAAAAAAAATTAAACACTTAAAATATTGAATGGGAACTAAACTCACCAATCAAAAGACAATAGACTGGGAGATTTGGATAGGAAACAAAACCCATCTATATGCGTCTACAAGAAACGCATCTCTTGATTTCAAGGATAGGCACCAATTTAGGGTGAAAGGATGGAAAGAAAAAATATTCCAGCAATGGTACAAAAAGAAAGGAGGTGTTGCTATTTTAATATAAGATAAAATAGACTTCAAAAGAAAATCAAAAGAGACAAAGAAGGGGCCATTACATCTTTATTAAAGGCACAATTGACGAAGAAGACCATCACACATCATGAATATATATGCAACCAAACTCTGGTGCACCAACTTCATAAACACATTCTTCACGGATCTCAAGCGGACACAGATTAACCCAGCACACCTAATATTACAGGACGTCATACCTCACTGAGTCCCTTAGATAGATCAACAGGTCAAAGGATGAACAGAGAGACTTCTGAACTGAATGATAACAATACACCAAATGGACCTCACAGACATCTATCAAATATTTCCCCCAAACACCAAACAACGCAGAAAAACACTTTCTACTCCAGCACCCCCATGAATTCTCCAAAATAAGACAATATACTGGGACACAGGAAAAACAACAAATACAAAAAAGAATTGAAATAATCTCATGCATCTATCAGACCACAAGTGCAATAAAGCTCAATACAACACCAAAGATAAGCCCTACTACGTACAAGAACACAGGAGACTAAACAACACTCTCTGAATAATGAATGGTCAAGAAAGAAATTAAAGAAATAAAACAAAAACAAAAAAAAAAAAAAAAAAAAAATACAACAAAACAAAATTTTAATGGAACACTTTAAAGCAAGTCCTAAAGAAAAGAAGTTATAGCCCTGAGTGCTCACATCCAAAAAAACAGAAAGAGCACAAAAGTGAACGACTAACACTGCAGCTAAAAATACTTGAGAGACACCAAATGAACCCTAAATGACAGCAGACATGATGAAATAACAAAAATCAGGCAGAGATCAATGAAAATGGAAAACAAAGAAAACCCATAGAAAATAATCAATGAATCCAAAAAGTTGGTTCTTTGAGAGAATACAAGATAGACAGACCTCTAGCCCGTTAACCAAAAAAAAAGAGGGGAACAAACTCAAATCAATATTATTTGTGAGGAAAGGGGAAATATCACAACAGACAATGAAAAAGATCCAGACAAATCATACGTGGAATGCTTCAAAAAACCTATACTCTAAAAAAAAAAAAAAAAAAAAAAAAAAAAAAATGGAAGAATATCTGAAATCCTGAGAAACACCAAAAGCTCAACAAAGAAGAAAGATCGACAGCATTAAAACAGAAGGACCGCATAATAAATGAAGAAATTAAAGATGTAATAAGAAAACCTCCGCCAACTAAAAAAAAGCCCAGGCCAAGAATGTTTCACAGCAGAATTCTAAAAAAACGTTTCAAAAAGGATGTACAAACCATTATTATTACCAATTGGTTTAGAGGATAACAGAGGTATTCTCCCAAATTCCCTTCTATGAAGCCAGCTAAATCACTCTAATAACCAAAACCAATAAGAATCCTTCTATGAGGCCAGCATTACACTACTACCAAACAGGGCAAAGATACAAACCAAAAAGGAGAACTATAGACCCATCTCCCTAATGAATCACACAGATGCCAAAAATTCTAAACAGGATACTGGCAATCACATACAGAACCATATCAAGGAGTCATCATCCATGATCAAGTTGGATTCAATCAGAGATGCAGGGATGGTTCAAATATGAAAATGCAATAAAGTATCATAAACAATATAAATGGACTGAAGAGAAAAACCATATGATCATCTCAATTTGATGCAGAAAAGCCTTTGGTAAAATCCAGCATCCCATCATGCCTTAAAGTTCTGGAGGGAAATTGGATTGGAGGGCCAATCCTTAATGTAATCAAAGCCCATATACAGGAATCCCACAGCCAATATATCTAAATGGGGAAATGACAGAAGCGTTCACTTTAAAGGTAGAACTCTGCAAGGCTGCCCTGTCACCACTCTTCTTTAATATAGTGCTTGAAACCACTTGCTAGGGCACATAAGGTAAGAAAGGGAAGTTAAAGGAGTACTAACTGGGAAAGAATATGTCAAGCTATCCCTTTTTTTGCTTATGATATGATTTTTTACGTAAGGGATGCTAAGAACTCCACAAAAAAAACTCCTAGAAATGATTAAGAGTCAGTAAAGTGGCAGGCACCAAAATTAACCTAGAAAAAAAAAATCAGTAGCTTTCTTTGCACCAACAACAAGCAACTGAAGAGGAAATATAAGGAGACCTTTCCACTCACAAATAGCCTCAAAAAACAATAAAATAAACTAGGATACAAATCTAACCAAAAGACAACCAAAAGATCCTCTTTACAACAAAATTTTAAAAACTCCTGAAGAAGGAAAATTGATGAAGACATCAGAAGATTGGAAAACCTCCCATGCCTCTGGATTGGAATATTAATATAGTAAAATGTCCTTTTTACCCAAACTCTTGTCCGATTTAATGCATTAAAATCCCCAAGAGTTTCTACAGGCTTGGAAAAAAATCCTAATTTCATTTGGAAAAAAACAAAAAGACCCCGAATAAGCCAAAACAACCTGAGTGAAAAGAGAATACAAGACTTTCAAACTATATAAAGGGCTATAGTCATAAAATACAGTTGGGTACTGGCACAAAAACATCACCTGTTGACAAATGGAACGAAACTGAAGATCCAAAAACCTAAGCACATACGATTTCAGCCACCTCCAATATTTGAACAAGGGGGCCAAGAAGACACAATGGAGGAAAAGAACAGCATCTTTCAGCAAGTGGTATTGGCAAAAACTGGATCACGCACCTGTAGAAGAATGAAATTACCCCTACCTCTTGCTCTGCACAAAAAACAGTCAATTCAGATGGATCAAAGACCTCGGTGACCTAATCTGGAGGCAATGAGAAGAAAACTTGGCAGACACAGACTAGCTGGGCTTCTAATCAGGCGCAGAAATAAGATGTCGATCTTATTGACAAATGGGACCTCTTAAACTTAAAAGCTTCTGTACATCAAAAGAAAACAATAAAGGAAGTGAAGAAAAACTCACAGAGTGGAGGAAACCTTCACCACAGAATCATCTGACAAAGCAATTGTTTCCGAATTATAAACTACAGTAAACAAGAAGAAGAAAGAAATCAAAATAACACTCAGAATATGGAACAAAGACCTGGACAGAGACTTCACAGGGGAGGAATTAGAAGAATGGCTGAAAAACATCTTAAAAGTGTTCAATGTCACTAATATTATGGAAAATGCCAAATTAAAACCACTTTAAAGATTATCATCTCACTCCAATAAGACTGGTTTGGATCAAGAAAACAAATGCGTGAGAGGTTTGTGGGGAAAGGGGAACACCCATTCAATCCTGGTGGGAATGTTAAATCTTGTACACCAATATGGAGAAGCAGTTGAAAGAACCCCTTGGAGAGAACTCAGAGATGAGCTTTCCATTTCTACGCAGTCCATAACTAACCTGATTATTAGCCTGGTATATCACAAGACTCATCTTACCCACAGAGATACATGCATAGCTTTATTTATTGCAGCTCTGTTCTCAATAGGAAAAAGCTGGAACAACCCCAAATGCCCCTAAACTGACGATGGATAGAAAAAATGTGGTACATGTACACATGGAAGTCCTATGCAGCAGTAAAGACAATCCGGAGCTGGAGAGAATAGACTAGCGGTTAAGAGCAACGACAGCTTTGCAGAGGACCCCGGGTTCGATCCCCCGCACCACGTGGTGGCTAAGAACCGTCCTGAACTCGCAATTCCTGAGAACTCCAGTTCCAGGGGGATCCTGAGAACCCTCTTCTGACCTTTCGCGGCATTGCACGACAAGGGGTGCACAGACCTGTGCATGCAGACAGTAACATTCATACACATAACAAGGATAAATAATAAAAATATTTAAAAAAAACAAGCACACATCAGTAAATTTGCAGGAATGAATGGAACGAGAAAAGAATATTATGTTAAGTAACACAGTCCAGAAAACAAACGATGAATAGTATCCCTTCTTCTGTGGATCCTAGTACCAATAACCCAGTGTAAATATTTCTTGTGGGGAGTGATGCATATTGGAAAAGATCGACGAACCACCAACAACCAACAGAAAAGACTTTGCACCAGAAGAACTGAATGAAATGGTGAATCTGGTTGGGTGGGAATGGTTGGGAGGGGGACACGGGTCTTAGATTCGATTTAAATGTATATTTTAAATTGATGTGAATTTCAACAAAGGTATCCAAATTTGCCCAAACTCTATCTACAATTATATGGTATTTTTAGGACTTTAGTAAAGTAAAAAATGATTATAATTAAACAACAATTAGTTAAAAAGTTTTAATAAAACAGTAAATACATTTAAGCTAATTGGAAATATAAATTGTTGTCAACATGTTTTTTACCTAAAATTTGTATAACAGCTTTGGGATTAATGTATACAAATGTTCTCTATATTTTTTTGTGTTGTACAGTATCATCTGTAACATTTTCTTTTACCTGTAGATAATGTAGCTTAAGGAAATTAAATTCGCTTCCCAAATTAAACAACATACAGTCATCCAAATCAGCTTGGGTAAATTTAATGAAATTTACACCTTGATCCTGGCCTATAGGTATGTGTACCTACAACTGCCTTTTTGAGAATTCGTGGGTCAAAAAAATAAAAACCTAAAAATAATGGGGGGTATGGTTAATATATTAAACCTTTTGTCAAATTTTTCAATTTAAATCTTAAAAACTAACTATGGGAAAAGATTTGCATGTTTTCCCACAGGTCAGAATGCCACAAACTTAATGGCTGAGAAAGAAAAGATACAGCTTTGCAGTATGTGCAGGAATTTACCAAGAAATACAGCAGAGAATTTGGCCTATCTAAACATTAAAAGGGGAAAAAAATCCTCAGACTGCTACAGACATCAAACATCTGTGGATACTATTTGTAACAACTGTTTATAATGAAGTCCTATGAAACTTAACAATTATAGGTGCCAACAAGGAGTTTTAATATGAAGAGATTTTGCTTACCTCCCTATCATAGAACAAGGAGAATATGATGATGATGAAGGTCTTCCTCTAACTGTAAATTGGAGTCAACTGTTATAGAGGTAATCTTTATAAAACTGGTATAACTGCTTTCTTTAATTGACTATAGACATAGGAACTGTGACAAAGGATTATTCTCTATTGAGAGACAAATATAATACTAAGTCTTTTAAAGCTGTGCAATTAAGCAAAATATTTTAATACAAGAGAAGAGCTCGTATATCAGCAATGGATTATTTCTGCCAAGGAGATGTTGGCTCCAGGGATCAAAGCCCCCCCAAAAAGGTAAAGGCTTCCTTGGCTGTACCTGGGATATCTGGCAAGAAGAGAGGTGGTAAGGACCCTGACTGTTTTGAAAGACCTGATGTAAAGCATGGGAAAAGTATGTATTGAGATCACACTTGCAAGTATACAGATTGTTTCTGGAATGCCAGAGAGTTTACCAAGGCCACTAAGTCAACAAAGCAAAATATTGGTCCCTTTGAGTCAAACAGAATCCTCGTCAGCATACAGGCTACACCTCACCTGCCTGGAATACTGTGCAGCAGTGGCAAGCCATATGTATATTGTATGTCCCAAAAATAATTGGCTAGCAAGCTCTCTCTTGGAGGAATAATTCATGGCTGATGCCACAAGCTTACATCCTCTAGTGGTTAGGGATGTTCTAAGCCACAGTAAAGACCTTGTCATCTTTTACAAGAAAAAACTATAGTTCATGGATTAAGCATACCACCCAAACATCTGTGTCCTATATCAACGTAACCTACCAATAATAATTTTTAGTTTACTGTTTAAAGTGTATGTATAGAACTTAATTTCTTCGTGCTTCATTAGTAGATTGAAAGGTTATTCCTTCCATAAAGTCTCAGAGCTAATAAAGGAAGCCAGCCTGAATCTGATTCAGAGTCCAAAATGACAGCTTCAGAGAAAGTAGACTGGTTTTGCTTCTCGCCGACTTGTGCCCCTATTCTAAAGCCTAGGGAACAATCGCAGAAGAGGGTGGTATGGTAGAAAATTGTAAGGGCTGTGTATTGGTGTTTATAGGGAAACATACAGCAATATAGACTGGACTCTTATTTGATTAATCCTGTTGTACATACAAGTCCCTCCAGCTGGAGGTGGGGAGCCTTGGGCCCTGTGTGGTTGGGCATAGCTTGTCCTTGCAGATTGGTTTCATGAAAGGATGCTTTGTTATTTCACTGCTCTATTAATTATTGTTAAAAAATCAAATAATAAAAAAAAAAAAAAAAAAATTTTTTTGAAAAATTTTATAGAGAAAATGGTGGTGTGAAAGGACACTGTGCAGCTATTCGATGCAAGAGAAGGAACCTCGAGCCATCTTACTTGCAAAACCAAAATGCCAAATTTCTGAGACAAAAATAATCAATAAAAAGAGCCCAGGATCCTGGTGGTGCCTTTAATTTCCCTGCATTTAGGAGGCAGGTGCAGGAGAATCTCAGTGAGTTCAAGGCCAAGTCCACCTGGTCTATATAGCAAGTAAAAAAAAAAGAAAAAAAAAAAAAAAAAAAAAAAAAAGAAAGAAAGACAAAGAAAGAAAGAAACAAGAGAAGAAAGAAAGAAGAAAGAAAGAAAGAAAGAAGAAAGAAGAAAGAAAAGAAAGAAAGAAAGGAAAGAAGGAAGGGAAGGAAGGAAGGAAGGAAGGAAAAGAAAGAAAGAAAGAAAAGAAAGAAAAGAAAGAAAGAAAGAAAGAAAGAAGAAAGAAAGAAGAAGAAAGAAGAAAGAGAGGAGAAGGAAAGAAAGAAAGAGAGGGGAAAGAAGAAAGAAAAGAGAGAGAGAGGAAGGAAGGAAGGAAAGGAAGGAAGGAAGGAAAGGAGGAGGAAGGAAGGAAGGAAGGAAGGAAGGAAGGAAGGGAGGGAAAGAAAGGAAGGAAGGAAAGGAAGGAAGAGAAGGAGGAAGGAAGGAAGAGGAGGGAGGGAGGGAGGCGAGGAAGGAAAGGAAAAAGGAAGGAAGGAAGAAAAGGAAGGAAAGGAAGGAAGGAGAAAGAAGAAAAAGAAAGAAGAAGGAAGGAAGAGAAGGAAGAAAGAAAGAAAGAAAGAAAGAAAGAAAGAAAGAAAGAAAGCAAGCACTTGGTTTGGGCACATGCCTTTAATTCCAGTACTTGGGAGGTAAAGGCCAGTGGATATTTGTGGGATTGAGGCCGGCCTGGTCTCCCCCATAGTGGCTTCTGGGCCAAGTAGGGTTACAGGGAGAACCTGTCACCAAAAGATGAAAAAAATCATCAAAGAATCAAATGAGGATATGGCAGTAGCACTGGACTCACGCAACTCACAGCAGCTGTGGCCTGCACAAGATCAAGTCAGCCAACGTTCCTGTACGGAGAGGAGGGGCCCAAAAGCCCCAGCCCTAGGTGAGGAGCTACCCACAGTGAAAGAGGAGGGAGAATCTGTTACTTTAGGGATGTGGCCCCTGGTAGGCTGACCGTGTTCCAGTGCTCAGCCTCAAACCCATATGGATACGGGCAGCAAAAATTGGACTCATGAGTCATTAAAACATCACTAAAAAAAAAGATATAAAGTTGGGAAATGGGCGGGTGGTGAGGTGGATCTGACAGGAGTTGGGGGGATGTGGGGTGAATATGATCAAAATACATTGTGTGCATGTGTAAAACTTTCAAAGAATTAACAAAAATATTAGACCGAAAATAAAAAGTAAAATCTAAAAATAACAAATAAGTTTAACATATATTTCTAAAGTATTCTGGATCAAGATTTAACTGCATTTGATTTATAAAGATATAATAAACATTAATTGCCATTATAGTTTACTTAGTAATTCATTTAGGGCAACATTACCCTATCTATAATATTATTTTTACATTCTTATATATATTCACATATATGTATGTATAATAAAGATCACATATATGTGCATTTATAGTAAAATGATTAATATTCCAAAGAACTCTCGAACTGGCTTTTAGTCTTTGCTTCATAAATGGCTGAAACAAGATAAGGAAATATTTAAATATGAGTATTTGAGCAGCGTTCAAATCCTACATGACCCCAGACCCATGATTGTTATATGATTTGACACTGTCTCTTCGGGATTCTACACATAATCAATCATCAATATTACCTTAAAGAATATCTCGCTCCCCTGAGCCCAGTGAGCCAGGTCAGGAAGCCGCGTCAGTGTTCCTGAGGCGAAGCGTCGCCATGGCCAAGTACCTGGCCCAGATCATGGTGATGGGTGTGCAGGTGGTGGGCAGGGCTTTCGCTCTTGCCCTGCAGCAAGAGTTTTCATCCAGCCAGGCAGCTGGTGATGCCAGGGGACGTGCTGGATACCAGTCTGCAGCTGCATCTAACCTCTCAGGCCTCAGCCTCCAGGAGGCCCAACAGATTCTCAACATCTCCAAGATGAACCCTAAGGAAGTCCAAAAGGTTGTGCTGCAAAGGAGCGCCTAGATGAGGAACTCCGGATAGAAGCCCAGGAGGACAGAGAGAAAGGCCAGATGCCCAAAACCTGACTGCTCAGCTCTCCCCACCCCACCTGCTGCCTCATAATTTATAGCTTGTTAGTAAATGTCTTATCCACCTTTTAAAAAAAAGAATATCTCACTGGGTGGTGGCGCACGTCTTTAATTCCTAGCACTTGGAGGCCCAGAGGCAGGTGGATCTTTGTGAGTTCAAGGCCAGCCTGGTCTATCAGAGTGAGTTTCCAAGGACAGCTGGGACTACAAGGGGAGAACCTTGTCTCAAAAAAAAAAAAAAGAAATATCTCAAGAAAAATGTATTTTTATTTAATTTTTTGTTAATTACTTTCATATGATGCATCTTTATCATATTTAGACCCCCATCAAAATGCCAATATGGATTTTTTATTGGGTAATATTTTGTTGTTGTTTGGTGTTTTTTTTTTTTTTGTTTTGTTTTGTTTATCCCTGTAGCCTCAGCTGGCCTAGAACTCACTATGTACAAGACCAGGCTTGGCCTTGATCTCACAGATGAGTCTGCCTCCACCTGCTTCTGCCTCCAGATGCTACCACACCCAGCTAAACATCTAATGCTTTATGTGAAAATGACAAATAGAAGTTAAGGGCACAATAGGTAATAATTTTGTTTTTTTAATATTTTATTATTTTTTATTTTTGTGTATGAGTGTTATTTTACCTGTGATTGTGTAAGTGCACCCAATGTCATGTAATGCCTTACGGAAAGTGAGAAAAGGGCAGTGGATCCCATGAACCTGTAGCTATGGAGGTTTGTTAGCCCACATTGTGGGGGCTCTGGAAACTGAGGCCTGGGGTCTTCTGCAAGAGCCACCGGTGCTCTTAACTGTGAGCCATCTCTCTGCATGTGCCCATAGGTGGATAATTTTGAATTGGAAAATTTTATTTCCCAAAATTATAAAAAATATTTTTGGACATGATCATTTAGGATGCTCTAAATTGCCATTACATTATCCACTAATATCTATTCTATGTTTATTTCATTATTTACAATGATCTTGGGGTTTGGGAAGTGATTTGTATGTTTATGAATTTTTTTGGTATTTATAATTCAAAGGAATTATAAATTGGTCTTTTGTTAAGTGGCTTCCTAATTGATAAATTTCTCATGTGATTTAAAAAAATACATGTTTTGTAATTCGTAATCAAGTGAAGAATATTCAATGCACCAATAAATAAAGAACAAATAACCCTGGAAAATGAGTTTTTAGTGGAATGAGTGAGAAGTTGCTAAAAAAATCACCCATTTTCCCTGCCCATGTAGCCAGCAGACCTCTTTACTTTTTCATAATGTATCCAACCTCTTTCTACGGTCAGAACTGCTGTTTCTCTGATGAAGGCACCAGAAAGAGCCCCTCCAAGGTCAGTTCCAACTTCTCTTCCCAGTTGTTTATCATCATTTTGTCCCCAAGCTGGGAAGGATAGGCTGGGAATTCAAGTGGAGGGAATATTTAGCCTCCATGGTCAGTGGCCTTCCCCAACTTCAGCAATCCATATAGCATTTCATAAGGGGACAATCCTGTCTTCCAAGGGGCTGTGTGGATTCTAAGCAAGGCTAGGGGCAAACATTTGGTCCAAGGCAATTTAGTCTCTAGAATTAATTTAGTACTTTGTCATTTAAATATCTGATTCATATTTTCAACCTTACCCTAGAAGAGTGTCAAGGAGTATGATAGTCCCAAGTAATGTCTAATACCTTCATGAGGTATTAGCATAGCGGGGGTAAAATAGCTACCATTGTCTGAGTCTATATTTTCTATTAACCCGAATCTTGGGCTTATTGACTCTAAGAGTGTTTTCGTTACATGGTTAACTGTAGCAATGGGGGGAGAGGTGCCGGACATCCACTGGGGCATGGGCAACCTACCAGTGGCCACACCCCCAAGGAAAATTGACTCTTCCCCAGAAGCCACCAACTGTCAATAGCTCCTCAGCTAGGGGTGAAGTCTTGAAAGCTCACATGGACCGTGTAGAAGTTTTGTGTAGACAACCACAGCTGTGAAGAGTTCATGTGTGCAGCAGCCATATCATGTCAAGGGGACAGCATTTCCATAGCGCTCCTCCCCACCCCCTCCCATCCTCCAACTTGGGTGCTGGAGATTTGGAATCAACCCAAGTGTCCCTTAACTGATGAGTGTATAATGAAAATATGGTACATTATTTCTCATTTACCCATTTTCTTTCTTTTTTTTTTTTTTTTTTTGGTCTTTTTTTTGAGACAGGTCTCACTGTAGCCCCAGCTGTCCTGAACTCACTATGTAGACCAGGCTGGCCTTGAACTTCACAGAGATCCACATGCTTCTGCAAACCAAGTGGGCCTAGAATAATCCACTCATCAGTTAAGGACACTTAGGCTGCTTCTATCTCTTTACTCTTCTGAAAAAAAAGCAGCAATTAAACATGGATGTTTAAGTATCTCTGCATAGGATGAGTCCTTTAGGTATATGCCAAGGATGGTCAAATGGTAAGGTCATTTTTAGTTTTTGTTTTTTTTTTATTTTTATTTATTTCTGTATGTGTATGAATGTACTGTTGCATGCAAGTCTGGTTGCACACCGTGTTGTGCATTGCCGCGGGAGGTCAGAAGAGGGTCTGGAATTCCCCCGAACTGGAGTTCTCCTGGAAAAAAAAAAAAAAAAAAAACGGTTCTCAGCCGCCATGTGGGTGCTGGGAAAATCGAACCCCACGGGTCCTCTGCAAGAGCGGTCGGACGCTCTTACGCTAGGCATCTCTCCAGCCCAAAAAAAAAAAATTTTTAGTTTTTTTTTTAAGAGTTCTCCACGCTGCTTCCCATAGGGGGTTGCATGACCTTGCAATCCCAACAGCAGTGAATGAACATTCCCCTTTCCCCACATCCTCTTGAGCATTTGATATTATTTGTTCTCTTAGTTAGTCTGACTGGGATAAGATGAAATCTTAAAGTGGATTTAATTTGCATTTCTCCAATTCCCCAGTAATTGCGGAAATGCAAATTACTAATTAATTAGGGAATTAAGAGTGTTGAACATTTTTTTGAAGTTTTGTGCATTTCATATAACATGTCTTAATCAAATTTAGACCTATTTCCCCTTCCTTGCCCGCCCACTCTGCCAGAGCTCATGCATTTTGCCCTACATGTCTTGCATCCCTTTTTCCATAGTCCTTTTTTTAAATTTTTTTTAAAATGCAGAAAGTTTACTCTTTGGGGCAAAGATTTTATCTTTTTTAAGTGAGTTCTTTGACCAGTCTTTTTTGTTGTTTGTTCCTTCTAATTTGTATCAATCCAAATTATGTATATATACACATGTCCACAACACCATATACCAAATTAATAGAACATCTGAAAATAAACTATCAGTAAATTCCAAAGCATGTTAGGGATCACAATTTTGACAGTAGATTTGTATGTAGGTAAAGAAAAAACTATTATCTTAAAAAAAAAAATAAAAAAGGTTGAGCTGGAGAGATGGCCCTAGCGGTAAAGAGAGCTGACTGCTTCTTGCAAAAGACCTGGGTTTGATCCCCGCACCCACATGGCGGCTGAGAACCAATCCCTTTAAATCCATTCCAGGGGAATCCGAGCCCCCCCGCCGCCTCCCAATCTTCTGAACCTCGCACTGCATTGCAACAGAACAAGGTGCATAGACAAACTACATAGCGGAACAGTAACTATGTTCATACACATAAAAGAAGATGGCCTAGCGGTTAAGAGCACTGACGCTCTTACAGGAAGGACCCCACGTAGGTTCAATCACCCAGCAACCCCCCAGCACCCACATGGCGAAAACTCCAGTTCCAGGAGAAACTCCAGTTCAAGGGGAATTCGATAACCTCTTTTTCCTGACATCCTCAGCTGCACGACACGTTCAGTGGTGACAAACTTTTGTCTATATGCAGACAGTACAATTCATAACAAAACAGAAATAAATAAAATTTTAAAAACTAGTATAAAAAAAAGAAAGAAAAGAAACATATTACTTTAAGCATTCCCTACATTACAATAGCAGTTTTAGGTTTTATATTTTAAAAAAAGAAAGAAAAATAATAATTATTCAGTTCATTGAACACTTTTTAAGGCTGTTTCTTACCCATCCATATATATTCTTATTTGAGACTCTCCGTTCAGCATCCTTAGCCCATCTTAACTCAGTCCACTTGTTTTCTGATTCTTTTTGTTTTTTAGTTCCTTTATAAATTCTGGATGTTAAACCTCTGTCCAGATGTGTCACTGGTCAAGATTTCATCCCACTCTGTGGTGTTTCACCTCAATATTCCTTGGTTTGTTTTATTTTTGCCTGTACAGAGTTTTTTAAGTTAATGAGATTCCACTTGGTTGATTGTTTGACCTTAATCCTGAGTCAACTACTGTCCAATTTAAGAAAAGTCCCTTAAAAACATATCTTTTTGGTATGCTGCTAAATGTTTTTTCTCTAAGGCGATTCGGAGTTTGGGTTTTCACGTTGAGGTCTTTGTCCATTTGGAGTTGACCTTTTGTGAGGTGTGTGAAGATAAGAGTCTGTTTTTCATTCTTCTACAGGTGGAGGACCAGTTTTGCCAGCATCATTAGCTGAAGATACTGTCTTTCCTGCCAGTTATGGGCTGTGTAGAAGCTTTTAATTTCATGAAATCCCATTTGAAGATTGCTGGCATAATTCCCAGAGTTACTGGAGTCCTATTCAGAAAGTACTTACCTGTGCCTATATCTTGAAGTACTTTAGCCATTTTTTTATTTTATTTTATGTATCTGAGTGTTTTGTCTGCATGTATCTAAGTGCACCATGTCTTTGCAATGCTTGTGGAGGCCAAAAGAGGGCGTCAGATCCCCTGGAACTGAAATTGTAAGATGGTTTTCCCTGTTATGTGCCTGCTGTGAACTGAACTTGGGTTCTCAGCCAGTGCTATTAACCATTTAGCCATCTCTCCTATTCTTTCCCTATTTTTTATCTAAAAGTTTCAGAAGACTTATATTAAGGTCTTCGATCCATTTGAATTGATTTTTGGGCAAGGAATACTAAGAATCCATCATTCTGTGCATGTGTGTTGAGCACACTGTCCATAAACACAGAGGAGCACATGTGTGTCTTTCCACAATGTTTGGGTGGGGGTCAAAATTTTATTGAATAACAAAGAAAAATTCAACAAGGTCCAAAAAGGTTTCAATGAACAGGCAATTTCTCAATATAAATCCTGTCTTCCTTAGTATCTAGATGATGTAATGCAAGTTTTTAATTGCAATCTGATTACTGATATTAACTCTCATATCACACATCACACAGCATACACACAAGTGTAGTGTTAGTGTGTGTGTGTGTAATGTGTGTGTTTTACAGAAATGGAATACAAGTTAAAGAGGCTGAAGCAAAGTCCAAGAGGTTTCAGAAGTGGCCTGAAAGATAATTTATACCAGACCAGTGCTGGGAGGGAGCTGCTGCTAGTGCTGCTGGAGTCAAAGTTTTGAAAGCAAAGCTGGAGTCCAGCTGCAAGGTAAAAGGGTGACCAGAGTCCAAGTTAAGGTCCAGGTCCAGACAGGCAAACAAGCGTGTGGGCAGGCAATTTAGTAGGATGCATCAATAGCAGGTAACAGCCCAGCCAAAACTGCAGGGATAATCAGGGAGACTTCTTGTTGGTCCTGATGCACACAACAAGTCCATGAACCTCCAAGTATCAGAAAATGATATGGTCGTGGAGAGCCATGCAATTGCAGTGTTAGGACGTGTGCCATGGTTTTATGAGGTCCACAGGCTAAGGAGTTATGATCCCTTTCTCAGTTCTGCGCTGGCATCTGATAATCTTAGGCCTGTTTCTCCTCTCTCTGATATTATTTTGATACATCCAGTGACCCAACAGTCACGATTCATCCCAGATATATTTATAGAGTGGTCCACCTTTCTTTTCTTAGGAATAAATGTCATTAATTCAGTCTGTGCTGGATGGATGGTGCCTGACAACTAGGACAGGTTATGGGTCCACCCAGGGTCTGTGGTCATCCTTCTTCTTTACCTTACCGGAATAAAAACTTGTTCTTGTAAAATGAGTCTCTTTAGGGAAAGGAACACACTGAACCCTCTGTTTTATTCGATTGTGCTGGAGTCACAAGAGGCACGACATAATAACCCTAGATCTCAACAATATGCTCTTTTACCAGTGTTTCCAGCACATTTGGTTTGAAGAGGCACTATTCTGTTTTCCAAAGTTCTGGGGGCTATTTGTCAAAGTCAGGTGGCTTTTAGAGGTTTAGTCTGGGTTCCTCTAATTCTGTGGATCTAGATGACTGTATTTTAGCTTGTGCCATGCTGGTTTTTACTATGTCTCTGTAGTATAACTCAACATACCCAAGGGTTTTTTTATCCTACTCTAAACATGATTATTTTCAAACAACTCAATGACTTCACTGATTTTATCAGGGATGTATGGCTCTAATTCATTAAAAGCTCCTGAAATTTCATTAACTGAAAAGAATTCCCAGGTGCATCGTTTTTTTTTTCTTTATCCAACAAGGACTTTTCAGTTTCTTGCTAAGTCTTGTAATTCTATAAATTTGTTACCGTGACTTCTCATACAATGTATATAATACATACTAACTGCTCTCATTCCCCATATTCTCTTAACTCTCAAAACGAAACCCACTTAATCCACTTCTTGCTCCTCTTCCTGGGAAATCTTTTCTCCCATTCTCTTGTTTGTTCTTGTGACCCTACTGAGGCTCACCAGGGTCTTCTGTGTGACCAGGAGTTCAGCAATGGTTACACAACTAAAGACAATGACTTCCCCTGGCCCAGAATCTATCACTAGCCAATAGTTTCAGAGTATAGGGTAGGACCCTGTGACCCCCTTCCCTCCCCAATCCATGACTGACGTTGACCACAGGGCCAAGCATATAACGGCAAGCTGCTGTGAGAATCATGAATTATATAGCATGATGGCGTCATTGGCTCGAAGATGGTATTACCAAACATGTTAGCCCTTCTCTAACTACCTTCTGTATACTCTCACCAGATTATAAAAAGGACATTAGGTAATGTCCAAATAATGTTTGCAAAGAGAATGTTTATTGTCCTGCAATGTGAGTCACGCAGGTCCTCTGTGCAGGGAGGTCTTTGGAGATCCCATGGCAACTATGGGACTTTTCTCAGCCACGCGTCCACCCTATAAAGAGGAACGTCTGCCCATGCTTCAAAGAGAGAAGCCTAGTCTAGCAGTACCTAACCTGTATCCTCGTTGGGTGGATGGAACTGGTGGTTGAAAGCCAAAAGGGAGGCCAGGGGCTCCCCCCCACACTAAAAAACACCCCAAGTGACCCTTGAGGACCAGATCCTCAACTGGGTATTCCACAGCCCTTCTCCTACCTTCTGTTATACTCTTACCAGAATTATAAAAGGATATTTAGGTAATGTTAAATATGTTTGCAAAAGTAGATGTTTATTGTCCTGCAAATGTGAGTTCACCAGTCTCTGCTGCAGTGAGGTCTTGGAGATCCACTTGTGGGACTTCAGCCAGTGTCCTCCCATCTATAAAGAAGAGAGCCTCTTCATACTTCAGAAAAGGAAGCCTGTCCTAGCAAGAACCTAACTGTACCTCGGTGATGGACTGACCGATGGTTAGAAAACAAAGGAGGGGCTGGACAGATAGCCCTAGCGGTTAAGAGCACGAACCTGGCTCTCTCGCAGAGGACCTGGTTTCGATCCCCAGCACCCATGGCGGCTAGGAACCGTCCCTAACTAGATCAGGAAGAACTTCGTTCGTTCCAGGGAACCGAGACCTCTGCTGACCTCCGCGCATTGCACGACATGGTGCACAGACCTCATGCAGACAGTACATTCCCACGTACCATACGGATATTAAATTAGAAAAAAAAAGAAAAAAGAAAGGGGAGCCAGGCGTTCCCGCTCACTAAAACATGGACCCTTGGGGGTAGATCCTGACTGACCTTGAGAAAAAAAAAAAAAGAAAAACCTTGGTTTCTGGGCTGTGTGCCTTAGCATCCGAGAGGTTTAAGCAGAAATAATTAATCAGTAAGGTCTGAGAAATTGATTTTCAGATATAAAACTTGAGAATTCTTCAAACTCACAATGCCAGATTGGGATTACTGAGGTATCCAGCTTGTAGACTGAAGTGGCTAACTTTGGATTTTGTTCAGCCTCTTCATAGTGTAGACTGCTGTTGTTGGTCTACCCAGGCTGCATTATGGAGACCAGTGCAGGAAGATCTTAGACAGGCACACACTTGCCTGGACCTCATTTGGTGAACCAATGGTGGGGGAATGAGGACCGCAGTGTGTGGAGCACAGGGGCATGATTTATGGTTGTTTGGGTTTGTCAAGGAGGAACCTTTCAACCGCACTCAAACAATAAAAACAAATTAGAACTCAAGAACATATATCCTTGGGAACACACACACAATAAAAACAACTCAACATAAACTATAATGGAATGAGTAAAAAAAAAGTTGATTAAACACAATACAGATATAAAAAAAAAAATAAATAAAAAATTATATCAACATTACCAAAAAATAATAAAATTTCAATTTTCATTATTGTTCTTAATTTATTTTTCTTTATTAAAAAAAAAAAGACTAAACAAACAAAAAAAACAAGTAAACACACACAAACACATCAAAAATAACAAAATAAAAAAATAATAAATAAATTAAAAATAAAAATTTTTTTAAATAAAAAATATATAAAAACTACAGACAAAATAAAAGAGTCGTAAGCATAAACAACTAAAAAACAAGCAAACCAAAAAAACATAATCAATTAATATAAAAATAACAAAATTATATAATCTAATCACAAGGAATACTATATTCATTTTTCTAAAAGGAAATGTAGTTATTTCTTTTTACCTGCATCAAATTTATGTTAAATGTGAAATCTCTAATGTGCTTGGAAATTAAACCTAATAGTTTATTTTCAAATTTTGTAATTTGAATTTATGTGTGGAGTGTAATATGCATATTTTGGATAAATAAAAATCAAAGAGGATACAAAAAAAAGGGAGAGAAACTATCTTCAAAGAATGGACCAAATTAGTAAACCTGTGCTCTGAAAAGGTCATGGAAGACTGAGAAAAGATGCAGACAGGACTTGTGTATGACAGATCCATGAGCTCTAATGGGGGATTAGGCAGGGGCATGAGGGGTGGGCATGGATGGGGAAATGAAGTCTAATTTGATTAAGAAACGTATGAAATGCAAAAAACATCAATAAAAAATTTTTTTTTAAAAAGTTTTAAAAAGGAAATTAAAAATAGTTGTTTTAGTTTTGGATTGGCTCCCTAATTCAAAAACTCATTAAAATAAGAAACTCTATGTAGCTGAAATGATTAGAAAATTTCTATTTTAAGAAGGTAATTTTTCCTGGGTGTTTCAGGGCAATATTTTGTATGATGCTATCCTAAAAAAGTGAGAATAGGCTGGGAATGTTGTTTGTCTTGAAATAATGAGACTCTNTACCAAAGGTCATTGGGGGTCACAAAAACTGTCTCTATACGGTCTTTATGTATTTATACATATATGTTTTGTCTCTTATTTATATGTAACAATAAAGCATGAAATTCAGTGGGAGATTAGTAAGTGGGGTGCAGATAGAGGAGGGGATCTATATGCAATCAACAAAATACTTGTACTGACCTCTACATGCTACGCAGTTAAGTGGTCATACTCGCAGAGGGGAGATTGATCATCGAAGGAAAAATCACCTCATATGATGCCGCGCATGGAGGAACATTTGGTGTCACTGAAGTGGGCTTCGGGGGGAGCTGGGCTAGTGAGTTACATGTGCTAAATGATCCCCAGTCATTATGTGAGGTGTAGGTTTAACAGTGAGGTTTAGGTGCTCATGGTGTTTTGGTGTGTTCCAGTTATGAGGTGCGTATGGACTAGCCATGTGTGAACTGCAGGTTGGAGGTAGTCCAACAACCTTGCAGGATGCTATCACACCAGAAATGGAAAAACCAATTGGAACCTGTTCGAAGCCGAATAGAACGTGCGAGACTCTTAAGCTAACCCCACTCATAAAACAAGTAACCCACACGAAACTACACAGTACTACGACCAAACCCGCACACACGCACAGGACCATGCTCCCTTTTTGTCTTTTCTCTAATCCTTTTCCTCCCTCTCCCCTTTTTTTTTCCCCCCTTTTATACCACGTCCCACTCCATTCCATAGTTACAAGGCACTTTCCCTCCCCATGATCCTTCCAGTTCACCCAATTAACCAGCGGAAAGCCCAGTAGGGTCCCATGAACCCCTCTGGGATCCACAACTGACATGAGAGGGCCAGTTTTGTGCAGGCCCAATGCAAGCAACCACAACTCCCATAAGATTAGTTGCAGTGGCTTTTTCTTTTTGTTTTTCCAAAGCCAATGTTTTTTTCTGTATTTATACAAAATTTCAAGTCAAATCTAGAGCTGTGCCCCCTCCTCTGCCCCCCCCCACCCCACCAGAGCTCATGTATTCTACCACACATGTTTCTTCCTCTTTTTCTCAGTCGTCTCTCAAAATTCTCGACACAGTTTACTGTTTCAAGCAGAAGTTTGCATTTCAGTCAGTTTTTGACCAGTCTTTTGTTGTTTTGTGTTGTTTTGTTTGTTGTTCCTTCCAATATGCATCACTCCAAAATATGATATATGCATGCCACATATATCATAGGTTTTGCATTTCATCTTATGATATTTTTTTCCTTATTAGGCTGAAAGATGTCATGTTTGAAGTCTCCTCCTTGGCAAGCTCAAACCACCAACAGTTCTGCCCTTGTGCTGCACACTGGGGTTTTCCCTTCCCATGGTCACCAAGTGAGGTCCAGTAAGCACCACAACCTGTCTTGATCTTCCTGTACTGGTCTCCAGGACATGATACAGCCTGGGTAGTCCAACAATGGCAAGCTATACTCTGAAGAAGCCGAACCCCAGTAGTATCTCAGTCCCACAAATGGATTCTCAGAGTCCCATCTGGCATTGAAGTTTGGAGGATTCTTGGAGAGACATGAGTCTTCAGTTCATACTGGAAGGTTGAAAAGCTGTGTCTCATGTCTTTGAAGGATGGCAAAAGCAGTGGCAGCCACAGGTAGCTACACTTGCCCGTAAGAAGAGGCAAAAAACGTATCTTTTTTTTTTTTTTCACTTTTTGTCTTTTACTAAGAGCAGTGGCTTTTTCATGGCCTGAAGTTAGCACTTTCCAGTCCTTAGCCATTTCATTCAGCTCTTCAAAGATATTCCCTGAGCCTTAGAAAATATAAATCTGCTCAGGGGTGAGCAGTCAACCATCATGTGTTCTCAGTACCCTGAGCAGCCACGAGACTGCACTCATTGCTATTCACTACTGAGAGAAGCTTCTCTAGTTAAGGTGGGAAGTAGCATTTGTCTATGGGTATAAACATAAATATTTAGAAGGCAGCTTGGTGCTAGGTCAACTTATCTAAACAATAGTGGTAAGTTCCTCCCAGGACCTGTGACCACCCCCCCAGCCAGGAACTCCCAACATTTCATACAATGAATAAACTTTTTAATATTTTTTTTATTTTATTTATTTTCATATGTTATGAATGTACTGTCTGCATTGCAGGTTGTGCACACAATGCCACATGAGGCAGGAGGGGTCAGAATTCCCTCAGAAACTGGTTTTTTAGCCAACCATGTGGGGTGTGGGATCGAACCGGGGGTCCTCTGCAAGAGCATCGTCGAGTGCCTTTAACCGCTAGGCAATCTCTCCAGCCTGAATATACACTTATAATAAAAAGTAAAAACAAGGGCTGGGCATGGTGGCACACGCCTTTAATCCTAGCACTTGGAAGGCAGAGGCAGGCGGATCTTGTGAGTTCAAGGCAAGCCTGGTCTACAGAGTGAGTTCCAGGCAGCTGGGCACAGGGAGACCCTGTCTCGAAAAGACAAAAAAAAAAAAAAAAAAAAAAAAAAAAGGAAAAACAAAAAATTTTAAGTCAGAATTTGAATGCTAATAAAATATTACATGTATAAGAAACAGGTACTCATACCTTCACAACTAGTTGACTCCTTAAATATGCAATTACTGTCTCACACATGATAGTTATTCTAAATAAAAGACAAAATAAAACCAACACTTACCCTGCCTTCAAGCGGCATGTCACAGAACAAACATATAACTAAACTGTAAAACTATATCACCACAACTGTTAAGAATCATGAGACAAAAAGACCAAAAAATAAATAAAGAAAGAATCATGAGACAAAAAACTGGAAAGCAACAGAAACAGTTGCCTATACAAATTAAGATATAAATTATACTGAATTCTTCTCTGTTGAAGTTATCAAAATTACTAGTAGGTTTTCCAAATTAAAGTAATAAAGCTATTCTTGGGGGCTGGAGAGATAGCCTAGTTAAGAGCACCGACTGCTCTTGCAGAGGACCTGGGTTCGATCCCCAGCAGCTGAGAACCATCTGTAATTCCGATTCCAGGAGAACTCCAGTTCTAGGGGAATCCGACACCCTCTTCTGACCTCCGCGGCATTACACGACATGGGTGCACAAACCTACATGCAGACAGTACATTCATACACATAGAAAGTAAATAAATAATTTTTAAGCTATTCTTAAAAAGCATAAGAAGTTGTGTTTTTCAGAAAAGATGGAGGGGGAATGAGACGTGCCCCAGCTCCCAGGGGACTGAATGCATCCGATGGACCATGTGAGGAGCATTATCACAGAAGATGGTTATTTCCCTGGCCATAGGTGCTTCTATACTGATCTCAAAATTCTGAACCCAGGATATGGCAAGTAAGAAAGAAAACAACTGTCAAGAGTCAAAATGGCAGCGCAGCCCAAGCAATGGAGGTGACAGGAACTCTCAGCTCAAGGACCTAGAAACATGACTTGGGGTTTCTCCATCTTATTCAGACTCTTGATGCTTCTATATTGATCTCAAAATTCTGAAGATGGCAAGTAAGAGGGAAAATAACTGGGGAGCGAAGATGGTGAGGAGTCGGCCTGGCCGCCCACTCGAAATCATAGGGCAGAGCCAGACTGCCCACCCATCCACCCTAGTGGCATAATCAGCCAACCATAATCACCACCCAGTGGCTGTCAAGACCTGGCTTCAGTCCTCAACAGCATTGGAAATCTGAGAATCTACAGATTTCAGAAAATAAGCTGGAGGATGCTGGTGGAAAGCTGTCATGTGAAGCTGTGAAACCTCCCAACTGCCACTCAGAGAATCTTGGACTGGAACCCTGGAGCTAATTGCTGCCTGCTGTGAGGACCTAGCTTCAGCTTTTACACACAGTAAAATCCTGAGGGGAATAAGCCTGTTAGAGAATGCCTTGGTCCACACTGAGATCATTGTGCTGAGTGAGGACCTGAATCAAAGTATAACCTGCATGTATAGGTTGCAAACAACTAATTTTGTTGAAGAAGACCAAGCATTTCTGGCCACTGAGAACAGGAGAAATCCTTATTTGAAATTACTAAACAGTATGTAAGAGAAACAGAAATTCAGAGTGAAAATCCCAATCCAAGAAACCTGACCATATTCTGATCCAAAACCAAGTACGAAGGAAAGGGAGTGGTCCTTATTTCGGCACAGCTGAGTGTAAGAATTATGTCACCAGTCTAGACAGATGGCTCAGTGGTTAAGAGCACTGACTGCTCTTGCAGAGGACCCAGGTTTGATTTCCAGCACTCATATGGAAGCTAACAACCATCTGTAGCTCAAGTTCCAGGGAAATCTGATGCCCTTTTCTGACCTCAGTGGGCATTGCACAACATGGTTGCACCTACCTACATGTACACAACACATTCATATGCATAAAATAAAAACAATAAATAAAAGTAATTTTACAGAAGCAATTCTAGATCACTGGCACACTAAAAAGATATTTCTCAGGCATTATATTCTCAAATCAGATGTGTTATGTAAAAGGAGAGGTTTTTTCGATTTGCAAATATAAGGACACAAGTTGGTTACAGTTAGGGGTGTAAGGGGAGAGGACAGAGTGGGGATGAGGACTAAATATAATCAAAGTTTCATTGTATGCACAATTCTGATCAAAATTTCTCTTAAAAGACACTCAATTCTGAAGAAAACAGCACAAATGATAATAGAGGTCTGAGGAATTTAGTAGGGTTATTGTGCCATTGCAAAAAAAGATCCAAAACCCTGAATCAACATTGAAAACTTCAAGTCCAAATTTGAAGCTTAAATAAGCAAGTGAAAGAGCACTAAACAAAAAAGAAACTCAATGGTACAGAAGAATTGAAACTTTACCAAAAATAAATAAAACCCCTCAGCAAAGAGTAAACCTCAAATAACTATTGTCAGTTGTTTATATATCGTCTGTCCTTTAATCACGTGTGGCTCAATCACATATGTTATTCCCTCTAGAACCCGAGATGACAAGCTTCCAAAAGCTACAAGTTTTCAGGTTTCTGTCTCCTGCCTGTGGGACATCCGCTGGCTTAGCTCTGTCAAGGCGGAGGGGGGAGGGGCAGGGGCGGCAGAGAAATTCACCTGAGGAATGAAAAGAAGAAAGACATGCATGGACTCATGCAGGAGCGGTCTGGGGAGATGACTCTATTTTATTCATGCTAGCAATGTGTTTATAATGTTGGAAAGGTCTACTGTGCTTCCTGGGCAAGGACATGTGGGACAGCAGAAGGGAAGGGAAGCCACCTGGCTCCTACATGGGGCTGCAAAGCTTCCTGTTTTGTGACAACTGAGTAAACTAGAGGGTGACATTTATGCTCAATGCTCAAGGGAGGGGCCATCCAGTTCTGGACCTTGCAGAGATACGGTGAGGCAGGAAACATTGCAATATCCCGACCTCATGGAGCTATAGATAACTCAGAGACAACTGAATGCCCACAGAGATATCAGATAACTCTCAGAAGTTTCCAGGACAGGTCGCAGTTCCTTGCCTCGAGGCAAAGTTTATTCCTACAAACTAATAAATACAGTTACATAGATGATATTTAAATATCTAATATAAGCACAGAAAGCATTTTCCCAGATTACCATGAGATAGTGTCTAATAGAAATTGTACTGAGGATGTGCTCAATACAAAACCCCAAACTTATCTAAAAATATGCTGAAAATTCAGTTAACTGTGAGTGATTATAATAAACATGATGAATATCAAGAGAAGAATTTTTCTAAAGCTCACATAATTATATTTGACCACAGGGTAGGACCAATATTTGAAGCTCTGAAATAAGCCCTGGTGATTTGAAAGGTTAATTTATAAAAATCATGTCATCTTATCAAATAGCATTCTATCTGAAACTCTCTCAACTAATACACTTGAGCTATTAAGGGTTTAAACTCCCCAATCAAAAGACATAGATTGGAGAAGGATTAGGAAACAGAACCTCTTTTTCTATAGCTGGTCACAGAAACCCATCTCACCTCTCAAGGATATGGCATCAACTTAAGTTGAAAGAATGGAAAAAATATTCTGAAGGCAACTGGTACCTAAAAGAAAGTGGAGTTGCTATATCTATAGATCAACCAATAGTACTTCCAAGGACAGCTAATCAGAAGAGACAAAGACATTACTCTTATCCATAGAAGAATGTCCCCTGTTAACATCAAGTTCATGAATATATTGCACCAAAAGCTGTGAGCAAACTTTAGATACCACCCATTTGCGGACATCAGACACAGATTAATCCCCAGTACAACTCAGAGTAGGGGTATTCAATACTCACACTGAGCCTTTTGGACCAATCAACTGGACAAAGAATAAACGCATAGAGACATTGAACTGACAATACAATAACAACCCACAAATGTACTCACAGTACTATCTACCAACATATTCCACCCAAACACCAAGAATATACTTTCTAACTCATAGCACCCCATGGAACAGTCTCCAAAATTGACCCATATGCAAGGACACAGAAAAAAAAACTCAACAAATATAAAGGACTCAAAATAATCCTAACCGGCATGGTCTTCAGAACACCAGTGCAATAAACTCATATCAACACCAGAATAAGCCCTACTGTCCCTACAGGAACACCATGGAGACTAAACACCCATTCTGAATAATCAAATAAAAAGAGAAAAAAAAAAAAAAAAAAAAAAAAAAAAAAAAACTAAATAAAAACATAATACAACTTTAAATACAGGATACTTTAAAAGCANTCTTTAATTCCAGTTTCCAGGGGGAATCCGACACCCGCTTCTGACCTCCAACCTGCATTTGCACGGGAACACAGGTGCACAACAACCTACATGGCGGACCCAGTACATTCATTACACATAAAAAAAAAAAAAAAAAAATTGGGCCGGAGAGATGGCTCTAGCGGTTAAGAGAGCGCCGACCCTCTTGCTGAGGACCCCGGGTTCGATCCCAGCACCTCATCATTGGCGGCCGATAGAGTCAGTTCTTGAAACTCGTTCCGGAGACCTTCCAGTTCCAGGTGAATCGAGACCCTCTTCTGACCTCCGCTGCATTGCTCAACACGGATGCACAAACCTGCATGGAGAAAGTACATTGTATACATGAACTTAAAAAATTAAAAAAATTAAAAAAAAAAAAAAAAAAAGAAGAAGATGGCCTAGCGGTTAAGAGCACTGACGCTCTTCAGAGGACCGGTTCGATCCCCAGCCCCACATGGCGGCCGAGAGACGTCTGAAAAAACTCCAGTTCCAGGGGAATCCGAGACCCTCTTCTGACCTCCGCGATTGCACGACACGGGTGCACAAACTTGCATGCAGACAGTACATTCATACACAACAGAAATAAATAAAATTTTTAAAAAATTATAAAAAAGAAAGAAAAGAAAACATATTTACTTACTTCTACATTACACTAGCAAGTTTTTGTCTTTTATTTACAAAAAAAAGAAGAAAAAAAATAATTATTCAGTTCATGAACACTTTTTAAGCTGTTTCTTACCCATCCATATATATTCTTTTGAGAACTTCTTCCTAGATCCTTAGCCCATCTTTAATCAGTCATTGTTTCTCTTGATTCTTTGTTTTTTTAGTTCTTTATATAATTCTGAGATGTTAAACCTCTGTCAGATGTGTCACTGGTAAGATTTCTCCACTCTGTGTGTTCTCTCTTCACTTTCTTGGTTGTTTATTTTGCGTTACAGAAGTTTTTTAGAGTAAATGAGATTCCACTTGTTGATTGTTGACCTTATTCCTGAGCAAACTGTCAATTTAGAAAGTCCTCTTAAAAACATAATCTTTTGGTTGTTGCTGCTAAATGTTTTCTTCTAAGCGATTCTGAGTTTGGGTTTCACATTGAGGTCTTTGTCCATTTGGAGTTGACTTTTGTGCAGGGTGAAAGATAAGACGTTAGTGTTCACTCATTCTACAGGTGGAGATCCAGTTTGCCAGCACCATTTGCTGAAGAAACACTATCTTTCCTTCCAGTTATGGGCTGTGTTGGTAGCTTAATTTCATGAAATCCCATTTGAAGATGCTGGCATAATTCCCAGAGCTACTGGCGTCCTATTCAGAAAGTACTTACCTGTGACCTATATCTTGAAGTTCTTTAGCCATTTTTTTTATTATTTTATGTATCTGAGTGTTTTGTCTGCTGTATCTAGTGCACAATGTTTTGCAATGCTGTGGAGGTCAAAAGAGGGCGTCAGATCCCCTGGACTGAAATTGTAAGATGGTTTTTCCCTGTTATGTGCCTGCTGTGAACTGAACTTGGGTTCTCCAGCCAGTGCTATAACCATTTTATCACTCTCTCCTATCTCTTTCCCTATTTTTTATCTAAAAGTTTCAGAAGACTTATATTAAGGTCTTCGATCCATTTGAATTGATTTTTGGGCAAGGAATACTAAGAATCCATCATTCTGTGCATGTGTGTTGAGCACACTGTCCATAAACACAGAGGAGCACATGTGTGTCTTTCCACAATGTCAAAATTTATTGAATAACAAGAAATTCACAAGGTCCAAAGGTTTCAATGACAGCAATTTCTCATATAATCCTGTCTTCCTTAGTAATCTAGCTGATGTAAATGCAAGTTTTTATTGCAATCTTGATTACTAATATTAACTCTCATATCACACGCAGCACACAAGTGTATGTATATGTGTGTGTGTGTGTATGTGTGTGTTTTACAGAATGAATACAAGTTAAAGAGGCTGAAGCAAAGTCCAAGAGGTTTCAGAAGTGGCCTGAAAGATAATTTATACCAGACCAGTGCTGGGAGGGAGCTGCTGCTAGTGCTGCTGGAGTCAAAGTTTTGAAAGCAAAGCTGGAGTCCAGCTGCAAGGTAAAAGGGTGACCAGAGTCCAAGTTAAGGTCCAGGTCCAGACAGGCAAACAAGCGTGTGGGCAGGCAATTTAGTAGGATGCATCAATAGCAGGTAACAGCCCAGCCAAAACTGCGGGGATAATCAGGGAGACTTCTTGTTGGTCCTGATGCACACACCAAGTATCAGATGATAGGTTGGTGGAGAGCCATGCCATTGCAGTGTTAGGTGTCCATGGTTTTATGAGGTGCAGGCAAGGGAGTTACCCCTTTCCTCAGTCTGCTGTATCTAATAAATTCTTAGGCCTGGTTTCTCTGATATGATTTTGATACATCCATGTGACCCAACAGTCACAATTCATCCCAATATATTTATAGAGTGGGTCCCTTTCTATTCCTAGCAATATGTCATTAATCGGTCTGTGCTGGATGGATGGTGCCTGACAACTGGTACAGCTTATGGGTCCACCCAGGGTCTGTGGTCATCCTTCTTCCTCAAAATGGAATCAAAAACTTCTTGTAAAATGGAGTCCCTTAGGGAAAGGGACAGCCAGAAAACCCGCTGTTTTATCTGATGTGGAGTCACAGAGGCGGACATACCCTAATCTCAACAATATGCCTCTCCAGTTTGCCAGCACCATTTGTTGAAGAGGCCATCTATTTTCCAAAGTCTTTGGGGCATCTGTCAAAAATCAGGTGACTTTAAGGTTTACATCTGGGTCCTCTATTCCACGGATCTAGATGACTGTATTTTAGCTTGTGCCATGCTAGGTTTTACTATGTCTCTGTAGTATAACTCAACATACCCAAGGGTCTTTTTATCCTACTCTAAACATGATTATTTTCAAAGAACTCAGTGACTTCACTGATTTTATCAGGGATGTATGGCTCTAATTCATTAAAAGCTCCTGAAATTTCATTAACTGAAAAGAATTCCAAAACAGGTGGCACTTTTTTTTCTTTATTCCAAACAAGGCGACTTTTCAGTTTTCTTCTAGTCTTGTAATTTCTATTAAATTTGTTACGTGACTATCTCATACATGTATATAATACATACTAACTGCTCTCATTCCCCATATTCTCTTAACTCTCACCCACTTATGCCACTCTTGCTCCTCTTCCCTGGAAATCTCTTTCTCCCATTCTCTATTTGGTTTGTTTTGTGACCTACTGAGCTTCACCAGGGCCTTCTGTGTGACCAGGAGTTCAGCAATGGTTACACAACTAAAGACAATGACTTCCCCTGGCCCAGAATCTATCACTAGCCAATAGTTTCAGAGTATAGGGTAGGACCCTGTGACCCCTTCCCCCATCCATGACTGACAGTTGACAGGGCCAGCATAACTGCAGCTGCTGTGAGATCATGATTATAATGATGGCGTCATGCCTCGAAGATGGTATTCCACAGCCCTTCTCCTACCTTCTGTTATACTCTCACCAGAATTATAAAAGGACTATTTAGGTAATGTTAAATATGTTTGCAAAAGTAGATGTTTATTGTCCTGCAAATGTGAGTCACCAGTCTCTGTGCAGGGAGGTCTTGGAGATCCACTAATGGGACTTCAGCCCGCGTCCACCCTATAAAGAGGAAAGTCTGCTCATGCTACAAAAAGGGAAGCCTAGTCTAGCAAGACCTAACTGTATCCTCGAGTGGATGGAACTGGTGGTTGAAAAGCCAAAAGGAGCCAGGGGCTCCCCACCCCACACACTAAAAAAAACAAACCCAAGTGACCCTTGAGGACCAGATCCTCAACTGGGTATTCCACAGCCCTTCTCCTACCTTCTGTTATACTCTTACCAGAATTATAAAAGGATATTTAGGTAATGTTAAATATGTTTGCAAAAGTAGATGTTTATTGTCCTGCAAATGTGAGTCACCTCGTTGCAGGGAGGTCTTGGAGATCCACTAATGGGACTTCAGCCCAGTCCACCCTATAAAGGAAAGTCTGCTCATGCTACAAAAAAGGAAGCCTGGTCTAAGCAAGACCTAACTGTATCCTCGAGTGGATGGAACTGACCGGTGGTTGAAAAAACAAACGGAGGGGCTGGACGAGATAGCCTAGCGGTTAAGAGCACGAACTGCTCTTGCAGAGGACCTGGTTTCGATCCCCAGCACCCACATGGCGGCTAGGAACCGTCCTAACTCCAATCAGGAAGACTCCAGTTCCAGGGAACCGAGACCGTCTTCTGACCTCCGCGGCATTGCACGACATGGGTGCACAGACTACATGCAGACAGTACATTCCACACACATACGGAATTAAATTAAAAAAAAAAGAAAAAAGAAAGGGGAGCCAGGGTTCCCGCTCCCACTAAAACAATACAGTGACCCTTGAGTCAGATCCGAACTGACTTGAGAAAAAAAAAAAAAAAAAAACCTTGGTTTCTGGGCTGTGTGGCCTTAAGCATCCGAAGGTTAATAAGCAGAAATAATTAATCATAAGGTCTGAGAATTGTATTTCAGATATAAAACTTGAGAATCTTCAAACCTTCAATGCCAGATGGGGATTACTAGGTATCCAGCTTGTAGACTGGAGTGGCTACTGGGATTTCAGCCTCTTCATAGTGTAGACTGCTGTTGTTGGTCTACCAGGCTGATTATGGAGGCCAGTGCAGGAAGATCAGACAGGACACACACTTGCTGGACCTCATTTGGGTGACCAATGGTGGGGGAGAGACCCCAGTGTGGAGCACAGGGGCATGATTTGATGGTTGTTTGGGTTTGTCAAGGAGGAACCTTTCAACCGCACTCAAACAATAAAAACAAATTAGAACTCAAGAACATATATCCTTGGGAACACACACACAATAAAAACAACTCAACATAAACTATAATGGAATGAGTAAAAAAAAAGTTGATTAAACACAATACAGATATAAAAAAAAAAATAAATAAAAAATTATATCAACATTACCAAAAAATAATAAAATTTCAATTTTCATTATTGTTCTTAATTTATTTTTCTTTATTAAAAAAAAAAAGACTAAACAAACAAAAAAAACAAGTAAACACACACAAACACATCAAAAATAACAAAATAAAAAAATAATAAATAAATTAAAAATAAAAATTTTTTTAAATAAAAAATATATAAAAACTACAGACAAAATAAAAGAGTCGTAAGCATAAACAACTAAAAAACAAGCAAACCAAAAAAACATAATCAATTAATATACAGAATCTAAAATGTGATTATCTAATCACAGGAATACTAATATTCATTCTAAAAAAAGGAGAATGTAAAGTTATTTCTTTTTACCTGCATGCAAATTTACTGTTAAAATGTGAATCTCTAAATGTGCTTGGAATTAAACCTATAGTTTATTTTCAAATTTTGTAATTTGATTTATGTGTGGAGTGTATATATGCATATTTTGGAATAAATAAAAATCAAAGAGGAACAAAAAAAAAGGGAGAGAAACTATTAAAGAATGACCAAAAGTAAACTGTGCACCAAAACGGTCATGGAAGGACTGAGAAAAGATGCAAGAACAGGACTTGTGTATGACAGATCCATGAGTCTAATGGGGGGAGGGGGGCATGAGGGGTGGGCATGGATGGGGAATGAGTCTAAATTGATTAGAAATGTATGAAATGCAAAAAACATAAAAAAAATTAAAAGTTTTAAAAAGGTAATTAAAAATAGTTGTTTTGTTTTGGATTGGCTCCCCTATTATATAAAATAAGAAACTCTATGTAGCTGAAATGATTAGAAATCTCTTATTTTTAAGAAGTAATTTTCTGTGTTTCAGGGCAATATTTTGTATGATGCTATCCTAAAAAAGTGAGAATAGGCTGGGAATGTTGTTTGTCTTGAAATAATGAGACTCTNACAAGAAGAATAAAAAGAACAAAAGATAAAGGAAAGAATAAAGAAAAGAACCGAACGAAACTACCGAAGAACAATAAAGACGAACAGAAACGACCAGAAGGAACAATAACGAAAGTCCGAAAGACCTAAAGCCACCCAGGAAAGAAAGCCATACAAGAACTCCCCGAACGACGAAAGACACGACACGATAAATCCGAAAGATAAGACATCCCGAACCCGAAGGACAGAAAAGAAGCCCCTCCAGAACTACAAGAAAAGCCCAGCACTCCCCCGAAAGACCGAAAAGAAAGAAAGAAAAGAAGAAAGAACAAGGAAGAAAGAAAGAAAAGAGAAAGAAAAAGAAGAAAGACAGAAAGAAAAAGAAGAACAGAAAGGAAAGAGAAGGACAGAACAAGGAAAATGGAAAGAAAGAAAGGAAGAGAAAAGAAAGAAGAAGAAAGAAATTAGAAGAAAGAAAGAAAGAAAGAAAGAAGAAGAAAAGAAAGAAGAAAGAAAGAAAGAAGAGAGGGGAAGAAGAAAGAAAGAGAAAGAGAAGAAGGAGAAAGGAACGAAGGAAGGAAAGAGAGGAAGGAAGAAGGAGAAGAGAAGACAGAGGGAAGGAAGAAGAGGAAGGGAGAGAGAAAGAGGGAGAGAGCAGGAAAAAGGAAGAAAAGAAGAAGGAAAGAAGAAGGAGAAGAAGAAAAGAAAAAGAGAAGGATAGAGAAGGAAGACAAAAGAGAAAGAAAGAAGAAAGCAGCCTTGGTTTGGGCAACATGCCTTTATTCCAGTACTTGGGAGGAAAAGGCCAGTGGATATTTGTGGGATTGAGCCGGCCTGGTCTCCCCCTAGTGGGCTTCCTGGCCAAGTAGGGTTACAGGGAGAACCTGTCACCAAAAGATGAAAAAAATCATCAAAGAATCAAATGAGGATATGGCAGTAGCACTGGACTCACGCAACTCACAGCAGCTGTGGCCTGCACAAGATCAAGTCAGCCAACGTTCCTGGTACGGAGAGGAGGGGGCCAAAGCCCCAGCCCTAGGTGAGAACTACACCACAGGATGAAAGAGGAGGGAGAATCTGTTACTTTGGATTGGCCCTGGCAGGCTAGACGTTGTCCAGTGCTCAAGCCTCAAACCATAGGATACTGGGCAGCAAAAAATTGGAACTCATGAGTCTAAAACATCAACTAAAAAGAAGATATAAAGTTGAGGAAAATGGGTGGGTTGTGAGGTGGATCTGACGGAGTTGGGGGATGTGGGGTGAATTATGAATCAAAAATAACATATGTGTGCATGTGTTAAAGACTTTCAAAGAATTAACAAAAATATTTAGACCGAAAATAAAAAGTCAAAAATCTTAAAAATAAAAATAAGTTTAACAATATTTCTACGTATTCTGGATCAAGATTTAACTGCATTTGATTTATAAAGATATAATAAACATTAATTGCCATTATAGTTTACTTAGTAATTCATTTAGGGCAACATTACCCTATCTATAATATTATTTTTACATTCTTATATATATTCACATATATGTATGTATAATAAAGATCACATATATGTGCATTTATAGTAAAATGATTAATATTCCAAAGAACTCTCGAACTGGCTTTTAGTCTTTGCTTCATAAATGGCTGAAACAAAGTATGAGAATATTAAATAATGAGTATTTGAGCCAGCGTTCAATCCTACATGACCCCAGACCCATGATTGTTATATGATTTGACACTGTCTCTTCGGGATTCTACACATAATCAATCATCAATATTACCTTAAAGAATATCTCGCTCCCCTGAGCCCAGTGAGCCAGGTCAGGAAGCCGCGTCAGTGTTCCTGAGGCGAAGCGTCGCCATGGCCAAGTACCTGGCCCAGATCATGGTGATGGGTGTGCAGGTGGTGGGCAGGGCTTTCGCTCTTGCCCTGCAGCAAGAGTTTTCATCCAGCCAGGCAGCTGGTGATGCCAGGGGACTGCTGGATACCAGTCTGCAGCTGCATCTAACCTCTCAGGCCTCAGCCTCCAGGAGGCCCAAAGATTCTCAACATCTCCAAGATGAACCCTAAGGAAGTCCAAAAGGTTGTGCTGCAAAGGAGCGCCTAGATGAGGAACTCCGGATAGAAGCCCAGGAGGACAGAGAGAAAGGCCAGATGCCACAAAACCTGACTGCTCAGCTCTCCCCACCCACCTGCTGCCTCATAATTTATAGCTTGTTAGTAAATGTCTTTCCACCTTTTAAAAAAAAAAAATATTCTCAGCGGTGTGTGGTGGCGCACGTCTTTAATCCTAGCACTTGGAGGCAGAGGCAGGTGGATCTTTGTGAGTTCAAGGCCAGCCTGGTCTACAGAGTGAGTTCCAGGACAGCTGGGACTCAGGGAGACCTGTTCAAAAAAAAAAAAAAAAAAAAAAAAGAAATATCTCAAGAAATGTATTTTTATTTAATTTTTGTATATTTCATATGATGCATCTTTATCATATTTAGACCCCCTCAAAATCCAATAGGATTTTTTATTGGGTATATTTTGTTGTTGTTTGGGTGGGGTGGGGTTGAGACAGGGTATCCCTGTAGCCTCAGCTGGCCTAGAACTCACTATGTACAAGACCAGGCTGGCCTTGATCTCACAGAGCTCTCCACCTGCTTCTGCCTCCAGATGCTACCACACCCAGCTAAACATCTAATGCTTATATGTGAAAATGACAAAAAAGAATAGTTAGGCAGCATAGGTAAATAATTTTGTTTTTTTAATATTTTATTATTTTTTATTTTTGTGTATGAGTGTTATTACCTGTATGTGCGTAAGTGCACCCATGTCATGTAATGCCTACGGAAGTGAGAAGAGGGCAGTGGATCCCTTGGAACTGTAGCTATGGATGGTTGTTAGCCACCATGTGGGCTCTGGGAACTGAGCCTGGGTCCTCTGCAAGAGCCACCGGTGCTCTTAACTGCTGAGCCATCTCTCCAGTGCCCATAGGTGGATAATTTTGAATTGGAAAATTTTATTTTCCCAAAATTAAAAATATTTTTGGACATGATCATTTAGGATGCTCTAAATTGCCATTACATTATCCACTAATATCTTATATCTATGTTTATTTCATTTATTTACAATGATTCTTTGGGGTTTGGGAATGTGATTTGTATGTTTAAATTTTTTTTGGATATAATTCAAAGGAATGTATAAATTGGTCTTTTGTTAAAGTGGCTTCCTAATTGCTAATTTCTCATGTGATTTAAAAAAATACATGTTTTGAGATTTTGAGTTTAAAATTCGTAACAATTGAAAAGAATATTCAAATGCACCAAAATAAGAACAATAACCTGGAAAATGAGTTTTTAGTGGAATGAGTGAGAAGTTGCTAAAAAAATCACCCATTTTCCCTGCCCATGTAGCCAGCAGACCTCTTTACTTTTTCATAATGTATCCAACCTCTTTCAACGGTCAGAACTGCTGTTTCTCTGATGAAGGCACCAGAAAGAGCCCCTCCAAGGTCAGTTCCAACTTCTCTTCCCAGTTGTTTATCATCATTTTGTCCCCAAGCTGGGAAGGATAGGCTGGGAATTCAAGTGGAGGGAATATTTAGCCTCCATGGTCAGTGGCCTTCCCCAACTACAGCAATCCATATAGCATTTCATAAGGGGACAATCCTGTCTTCCAAGGGGCTATGTGGATTCTAAGCAAGGCTAGGGGCAAACATTTGGTCCAAGGCAATTTAGTCTCTAGAATTAATTTAGTACTTTGTCATTTAAATATCTGATTCATATTTTCAACCTTACGCTAGAAGAGTGTCAAGGAGTATGATAGTCCCAAGTAATGTCTAATACCTTCATGAGGTATTAGCATAGCGGGGGTAAAATAGCTACCATTGTCTGAGTCTATATTTTCTATTAACCCAAATCTTGGGCTTATTGACTCTAAGAGTGTTTTCGTTACATGGTTAACTGTAGCAATGGGGGGAGAGGTGCCGGACATCCAATGGGGCATGGGCAACCTACCAGTGGCCACACCCCCAAGGAAAATTGACTCTTCCCCAGAAGCCACCAACTGTCAATAGCTCCTCAGCTAGGGGTGAAGTCTTGAAAGCTCACATGGACCGTGTAGAAGTTTTGTGTAGACAACCACAGCTGTGAAGAGTTCATGTGTGCAGCAGCCATATCATGTTCAGGGGACAGCATTTCGTAGCACTCCTCCCCACCCCTCCCCATCCTCCAGCTTGGTGCTGAGAGATGGAATCAACCCAAGTGTCCCTTAACTGATGAGTGTATAATGAAAATGTGGTACATTCTTTTCATTACCACATTTTCTTTCTTTTTTTTTTTTTGAGACAGGATCTCCCTGTAGCCCCAGCTGTCCTGGAACTCACTACGTAGACCAGGCTGGCCTTGAACTCACAGAGATCCACATGCTTCTGCATCCCAAGTGCTAGAATTAATCCATTCATCAGTTGAAGGGCACTTAGGCTGCTTCTATCTCTTTACTCTTCTGAAAAAAAGCAGCAATAAACATGGATGTTTAAGTATCTCTGCAATAGGATGAGTCCTTTAGGTATATGCCAAGGAGTAGTCAAATGGTAAGTTCATTTTTAGTTTTTTTAAGAGTTCTCCATTCTGCTTTCCATGGGGGTATGCAGGACCTTGCAATCCCACCAACAGTGAATGAGCATTCCCCTTTCCCCACATCCTCTCGAGCATTTGATATTATTTGTTCTCTTAGCTAGTCTGACTGGGATAAGATGAAATCTTAAAGTGGATTTAATTTGCATTTCTCCAATTCCCCAGTAATTGTGGAAATGCAAATTACTAATTAATTAGGGAATTAAGAGTGTTGAACATTTTTTTGAAGTTTTGTGCATTTCATATAACATCTCTTAATCAAATTTAGACCTATTTCCCCTTCCTTGCCCCCCACTCTGCCAGAGCTCATGCCATACATGTCTTGCATCTTTTTCCCAGTCTTTTTTAAATTTTTAAAATGCAGAAGTTTACTCTTTGGGGCAAGAATTTTACTGTTTCAGTGAGTTCTTTGACCCAGTCTTTTTTGTTGTTTGGTTCTTCTAATTTGTATCAATCCAAATTATGTATATATACATGTCACACATATACCAAAATTATGACATCTGAAAATAAACTATCGTAATTCCAAAGCTTGATTTGTTTAGGGATCACATTTTAACAGTAAAATATATGTAGGTAAAGAAAAAAACTATTACTTAAAAAAAAATAAAAAGTTGAGCTGGAGAGATGGCCTAGCAGTTAAGAGCACCTACTGCTCTTGCAGGAAGACCTGGGTCGATCCCCAGCACCCACATGGTGGCTGAGACACCTCTTAACTCCATTCCAGGGGGTCCGACCCATCTTCTGCCCTTCACTCATTGCACGCAACACAGGTGCACAAACTACATGCAGACAGTACATCATACAATTAAAAAAAGAAAGAAAAAGAAAACATGTTACTTTACATTCCTACATTACATAGCAAGTTTTAGGCTTTATATTTACTAAAAAAGAAAGAAAAAAAATATTATTTTCAGTTCATGAACACTTTTTAAGCTGTTTCTTACCCATCCATATATATTCTTTTGAGAACTCTCTGTTCAGATCCTTAGCCCATCTTTAACTCAGTCACTTGTTTTCTTGATTCTTTGTTTTTTAGTTCTTTATATATTCTGGATGTTAAACCTTCTGTCAGATGTGTCACTGGTAAAGATTTTCTCCCACTCTGTGTGTTCTCTCTTCACTTTCTTGGTTGTTTATTTTGCTGTACAGAAGTTTTTTAGTTAAATGAGATTCCACTTGTTGATTGTTGACCTTAATTCCTGAGCAACTACTGTCCAATTTACAAAGTCCTTTAAAACAAATCTTTTTGGTTGCTGCCAATGTTTTCTTCTAAGTGATTCACTGAGTTTTGGGTTTCACACTGAGGTCTCTGATCCATTTGGAGTTGACTTTTGTGCAGGGTGAAAGATAACAGTCTAGTTTCATTCTTCTACAGGTGGAGATCCAGTTTTGCCAGCACCATTTGCTGAAGATACTATCTTTCCTCCAGTTATGGGCTGTGTGTAGCTTTTTAATTTCATGAAATCCCATTTGAAGATTGCTGGCATAATTCCCAGAGTTACTGGAGTCCTATTCAGAAAGTACTTACCTGTGCCTATATCTTGAAGTACTTTAGCCATTTTTTTATTTTATTTTATGTGTCTGAGTGTTTTGTCTGCATGTATCTAAGTGCACCATGTCTTTGCAATGCTTGTGGAGGCCAAAAGAGGGCGTCAGATCCCCTGGAACTGAAATTGTAAGATGGTTTTCCCTGCATGCTGGGAATTGAATGGTATCTCAGCCAGTCTTAACTTTAGCCATCTCTCCTATTCTTTCCCTATTTTTTATCTAAAAGTTTCAGAAGACTTATATTAAGGTCTTCGATCCATTTGAATTGATTTTTGGGCAAGGAATACTAAGAATCCCTACTGTGCATTGTGTGTTGAGCACACTGTCCATAACACAGAGGAGCACATGTGTGTCTTTCCACGTCAAAATTATTGATAATAACAAGAAATTCAACAAGGGTCCAAAGGTTCAATGACAGCAATTTCTCATATAATCCTGTCTTCCTTAGTAATTCGATGATGTAAATGCAAGTTTTTATTGCAATCTGATTACTAATATTAACTCTCATATTACACGCAGCACACAAATGTACGTATATTTGTTGTTATTTGTGGTGTATGTGTGTGTGTTTTTAAGATGAAAACAAGTTAAAGAGGCTGACGGCAAAGTCCAAGAGGTTTCAGAAGTGGCCTGCCTGAACACAGATATTTATACCAGACCAGTGCGGGGGGAGCTGCTGCAGTGCTAGTGTTGCTGGAGTCAAAGTTTTGAAAGCAAAGCTGGAGTCCAGCTGCAAGGTAAAAGGGTGACCAGAGTCCAAGTTAAGGTCCAGGTCCAGACAGGCAAACAAGCGTGTGGGCAGGCAATTTAGTAGGATGCATCAATAGCAGGTAACAGCCCAGCCAAAACTGCAGGGATAATCAGGGAGACTTCTTGTTGGTCCTGATGCACACACCAAGTATCAGATGATATGTCGGTGGAGAGCCATGCCATTGCAGTGTTAGGTGTCCATGGTTTTATGAGGTCCAGGCAAGGGAGTTACCCCTTTCCTCAGTCTGCTGCATCTGATAAAATCTTAGGCCTGGTTTCTCTGATATGATTTTGATACATCCATGTGACCCAACAGTCACAATTCATCCCAATATATTTATAGAGTGGGTCCCTTTCTTTTCTTAGGAATATGTCATTAATCAGTCTGTGCTGGATGGATGGTGCCTGACAACTAGGACAGGTTATGGGTCCACCCAGGGTCTGTGGTCATCCTTCTTCCTTAAAACGGAATAAAAAACTTCTTGTAAAATGGAGTCCCTTAGGGAAAGGAACAGCCAGAAAACCCGCTGTTTTATTCGATGTGGAGTCACAGAGGCAGACATACCCTAATCTCAACAATATGGCTCTCCAGTTTTCCAGCACCATTTGTTGAAGAGGCCATCTGTTTTCCAAAGTCTTTGGGGCATTTGTCAAAAGTCAGGTGGCTTTAGGGTTTACGTCTGGGTCCTCTATTCTGTGGATCTAGATGACTGTATTTTAGCTTGTGCCATGCTGGTTTTTACTATGTCTCTGTAGTATAACTCAACATACCCAAGGGTTTTTTTTATCCTACTCTAAACATGATTATTTTCAAACAACTCAATGACTTCACTGATTTTATCAGGGATGTATGGCTCTAATTCATTAAAAGCTCCTGAAATTTCATTAACTGAAAAGAATTCCAAAACAGGTGGCACTTTTTTTTCTTTATTCCAAACAAGGCGACTTTTCAGTTTTCTTCTAGTCTTGTAATTTCTACTAAATTTGTTACGTGACTATCTCATACATTTATATAATACTACTAACGCTCTATTCCCCATATTCTCTTAACTCTCACCCACTTTGCCACTCTTGCTCCTCTTCCTGGAATCTCTTTCTCCCATCTCTTATTTGGTTTGTTTTGTGACCTACTGAGCTTCCCAGGGCCTTCTGTGTGACCAGGAGTTCAGCAATGGTTACACAACTAAAAGACAATGACTTCCCTGGCCCAGAATCTATCACTAGCCAATAGTTTCAGAGTATAGGGTAGGACCCTGTGACCCCTTCCCCCATCCATGACTGACAGTTGACAGGGCCAGCATACTGCAGCTGCTGTGAGATATGATTATAATGATGGCGTCATGCCTCGAAGATGGTATTCCACAGCCCTTCTCCTACCTTCTGTTATACTCTCACCAGAATTATAAAAGGACTATTTAGGTAATGTTAAATATGTTTGCAAAAGTAGATGTTTATTGTCCTGCAAATGTGAGTCACCAGTCTCTGTGCAGGGAGGTCTTGGAGATCCACTAATGGGACTTCAGCCCGGTCCACCCTATAAGAGGAAAGTCTGCTCATGCTACAAAAGGGAAGCCTGTCTACAAGACCTAACTGTATCCTCGAGTGGATGGAACTGGTGGTTGAAAAGCCAAAAGGAGCCAGGGGCTCCCCCACACACACTAAGAAAACAAACCCCAAGTGACCCTTGAGGACCAGATCCTCAACTGGGTATTCCACAGCCCTTCTCCTACCTTCTGTTATACTCTTACCAGAATTATAAAAGGATATTTAGGTAATGTTAAATATGTTTGCAAAAGTAGATGTTTAATTGTCCTGCAAATGTGAGTCACCAGTTCTGTGCAGGGAGGTCTTGGAGATCCACTAATGGGACTTCAGCCCGCCTCCACCCTATAAAGAGGAAAGTCTGCTCATTCAAAAAGGAAGCCTGGTCTAGCAAGACCTAACTGTATCCTCGATGTGATGGAACTGACCGGTGGTTGAAAAAACAAAAGGGGGCTGGGAGTGGCCTAGCGGTTAAGAGCACGAACTGCTTTGCAGAGGACCTGGGTCGATCCCCAGCACCCACATGGCGGCTAAGAACCGTCTGTAACTCCAATTCCAGGAGAAATCCAGTTCCAGGGAATCCGAGACACCTCTTCTGCCCTCCGCGGCATTGCAGACATGGGTGCACAGACCTACATGCAGACAGTACATTCACACACATACGGAAATAAATAAAATTAAAAAAAAGAAGAAAAAAGAAAAGGAGCCAGGGGCTTCCCCCCACTAAAAAATAACCCAAGTGACCCTTGAGGATCAGATCCTCAACTGACTTGAGGAAAAAAAAAAAAAAAAAAAAAAAACCTGGTTAATCTGGGCTAACTGTGTGGCCTTAACATCCGAGGAAATATAACGCAGAAATAAATTCAATAATGGTCTGGAATTGTATTTCAGATATAAAACTGAGAATCTTCAAACTTCAATGCCGATGGGGACTACTAAGATATCCCAGCTTGTAGACTGAGTGGCTACCGGGTTTCAGCTCCTCAGAGTGTAGACTGCCTTTTTGACTACCGCTTGTCATGGAGGCCGTGCAGGAAGATCAAGACAGGACCACACTTGCTGGACCTCATTGGGTGACCAATGGTAGGGGAGAGACCCCAGTGTGGAGCACAGGGCAGGATCGATGGTTGTTTGGGTTTGTCAAGGAGGAAACTTCAAGCACTTCCTTGGGGAAAACATGACATCTTTGGGTAAAAAAAAAAAAAAAAAAAAAAAGATTGATTTAACAGTTAAAATATTTTCTAAAATAATATTTTCTCTTTTATTGATACATGCTACAACCATTATAATTTATCCTTATGTAATCCTATGGTGTGTTCTATCATACAAGAATACTAATATTCCATATTCTATTCTAAAAAAAGAGAGAATGTAAAGTTATTTCTTTTTACCTGCATGCAAATTTACTGTTAAAATGTGAATCTCTAAATGTGCTTTGGAATTAACCTATAGTTTATTTTCAAATTTTGTAATTTTGATTTATGTGTGGAGTGTATATATGCATATTTTGGAATAATATAAAATCAAAGAGGAACAAAAAAAAGAGAGAGAAACTTATTCAAAGAACTGACCAAAACAGTAAATCTGTGCACCAAAAAGGTCATGGAAGACTGAGAAAAAGATGCAAGACAGGACTTGTGTATGACAGAATCCATGAGGTCTAATGGGGGGAGGGGGGCATGAGGGGTGGGCATGGATGGGGGAATGAGTCTAAATTTGATTAAGAAATGTTGTAGGAAATGCGCTCAATAAAAATTTTAAAAAGTTTTTAAAAAGGTAATTAAAATAGTTGTTTTGTTTTGGATTGGCTCCCCTATATCATTAAAATAAGAAACTCTATGTAGCTGAAATGATTAGAAATCTCTTATTTTTAAGAAGTAATTTTCTGTGTTTCAGGGCAATATTTTGTATGATGCTATCCTAAAAAAGTGAGAATAGGCTGGGAATGTTGTTTGTCTTGAAATAATGAGACTCTTCACTATGACTTCCTGCTTGCATTTGCTATTTGCAAACTGTCTTAAATCTAGACTATAACTAAATTCTTTTCATAGAAAAAAAGTAGATATTTGTGCATCACAGAAGTTGGAAAGTTGACTATAAAACTACTAGAAGCAATTATGCCTAGATTTGTGATTATTCGCTTATTTTCTTGCCATGATTTCTGAATTTTTATTTCTTTCAAGTAAAACTTTTATGTAGACAAAGTCTTAGGCACCTATGTCCATCCCAGGAGATGTGAAGCAAGTTTAGGAAGGACAGTCGTGTCCCTCTAGTCTCCAGTGCTGAGTATTGACCCCCACTGTTGCATCTCCCTTTGAGGACACTGCTCTCACTGCTACATTCTTTAGGATTCCTGCCAAGTTCATTACAGAGAAGATTCATTAGTGTATGTTGAAAATTGGGTCAACAAGTCCCTTGTGTCTATTTCACTTCAGCTTTCACAAATAAAATAAATAATCACTTTCTTACCATGCAAAACATGTCCATAAGAATCAAAATGTCTTCTCTTTCAAAATCAATTATCTTGATATCTGAAAATATTATGTTCAGACTTGGAGTATTTTAATGTGGATGAAATCCATAAAACAAGTCTGTACGCCATGTTGAAAGTGAGAATTAGAATTTCAGGGGCCAAAGGCAGTGCAGAGTGCCCTGTGGGGAATGGTAGCATGTGAGGAAGAGCAGCCACAAGTTCAAACACAAACCTCCACCACCAAGGTCCAGGAGATCTGTGCAGGAGTCACGTCCCGAGATCTGTTGTTAACTGTCCTATGGAACCTATGATTGGCTTCCAGTGAGTAAGTACAACCTCTTATTTGCAAGTGCCTTTCTTTTTGAAAGCTTAGAAAAGGATATTTTCAGAGAAGCATGTTTAATACATATTATCAATACAAATAATCTATGTGCCAATTTGAAGTATTATAAAAGAATTAAGCTTCTATCCAGGTTGCTTTTATTTGTAGAAAGTATGACCTTTCTTTAATTTTTTTTCTTTAAATATTTTTTATTTATTTTTCTCTATGTGTATGAATGTACTGTCTGCATGCAGGTCTGTGCACCCGTGTCGTGCAATGCCGCGGAGGTCAGAAGACGGTGTCGGATTCCCCTGGAACTGGAGTTCTCCTGGAATTGGAGTTTCAGATGGTTCTCAGCCACCATGTGGGTGCTGGGGATCGAACCCGGGTCCTCTGCAAGAGCAGTCGGCACTCTTAACCGCTAGGCCATCTCTCCAGCCCAGAAAGTATGACCTTTCAATACACACCTTAACCAATACTGTTCATAATGAATGTTGTCTACACTGTTCCCTCGGTTATCTGATATTGATTCACTTCTTACTTCTAAGTGAAAATAATGCATGTTCACTTGGAAAATCACCTCTGATATGACTGATTACCTAAAAGCTGTGTGCAGTCAACATATTTTTAGATCTTTCAAATACATTGAGAAGAAATAGAAATATCAGTTACAGCTCTGTTCTAATGATTTTTTCAAACTTTGTCTCTAAGTATTTTGTAGAAGAGGAGTCTTAAGGATTGAAAGCAAAAATAAGTATTTTAAAAAGATTCTATTCCTAGTGGTCAGAACTATGACTCTGCATGCTGAGCAACATGCTAGAACACTGGGATGAAGGACTTGGCAGGAGGCTGGGCAGATGGCAGAGGCAATCTCCCAGCATCCCCTATTCTGTCTACTTATCTCTGAAATCCCAGGGCATGCCAGAAATCCCAGAAACTGTCCTTTGTGATGGTGACTTTAGATTAGGTGTTTTACAAGATGCCTCAGTTAGGCACTTCATAGGCACTTCAGGTAACTGACCTTGGAGATTCATCCTTTAATCTGTATGTGTGCATTGCCTGCATATATGTAAGAGCAGCCATGTTGCACAGTGCCTGTGGAAGACAAAAGAGGGTATCTGACCCTCTGGAACTAGAGTCCAGGAAAACTGTTAGCCACCATGTGGGTGCTGGGAATCAAACCTGGGTCCTCTGCAAGAACAGCCAGTGCTCTTAACTACTGAGCCATATCTCCAGCCCCTGCCCCCAATTTTAAAGGAAGAAAATATTTTTAGAGAAACAAAACTGCCCATACTACAGTCTATTTGAGGACTATAGGGAATATTCTTTCTATCCATTGACATAAGTGAATCTTGGAATTTAGATATGCTGATTCAGGATTAAAAATATTGGATCATAATGTAATGGATTGTTGATTGCTGACAAGAATCAAGAGGAAGTCCTTAAACATTAATTAGTCTCTGGAAGAATGATTGAAAAAGTATCTGCAAAGAGGAAAAGATATCACTGAGTCACTTGGGTTGAGTATTATGACTAAGCTGAATGGAAATCATCGTAGATCTCACAAATATTCATGAGATACTTTAAAATAAATAGCATACTTTAGCATTTCTTTCTGGAAGCCTGTGACAGAAGACATTGAAGCTTTCTCCTCCTCTAAGGACACAATATAAGTAACGATTGTTAGTTTTTTTTAAAGTTATTTAATGTACAGACAATCTTTACAAACTTGTGACGGGTAGTGAATGGGTGGGTTTCACCGTTTTGTGTGTCTGTCTGTCTGTCTGTCTGTGCATGTGTGTGCGTGTAAGCCAGAGAACAACCTGGAGTGCCAGTCCTCAGGTGCTATCCACCTTTTTTATTTTATTTTATCTATTTCTGTATGTGTATGAATGTACTGTCTGCATGTAGGTTTGTGCACCCATGTCCTGCAATCCGCGGAGGTCAGAAGAGGGTGTCGGACTCCCCTGGAACTGGAGTTCTCCTGGAATTGGAGTTACAGAAGGTTCTCAGCCACCATGTGGGTGCTGGGGATTGAACCCGGGTCCTCTGCAAGAGCAGTCGATGCTCTTAACCGCTAGGCCATCTCTCCAGCCCCCTCTATCCACCTTTTTTTTTGAGACAGGGACCCTCCCTGGTCTAGAACTTGTCAACTAGGCGAGGCTGGCTGGAGGCAGGTACCTTGACTGGATGAGCCATCACCCTGGTCCATAAGGGAGTATTTTCATCAGTCAACACATTGAAATTATCCTTGCATCTAATTCATTAGTCTCCCAGAGAAATATCCCATTCATTGATATAAATAAAACAGCAAGCCCAAAGACACCAACCAGTATACTCAATTAATAGATATTATAACTGTTTTAATATCTCTTTTAAAGAGAGAAAAAAACACTGCAAATGAGCTATTGACCAAAACTCAATTTTGTAAAGCTCACCTATTAGTTTATGAAATATGTATGTACATGTTTATGTGTATACGAGTATGCATGTGTGAGGTACACATGATCATGTGTGTACATGAATGTAGAGGCCAGAGGTTGATGTTAGGAGTCTTCTTCAATTACTCTCCACCTTGTTTTTTGACACAAGGTCTCTGATTGAACCTAGAGGTCACTAGTTCAGCTAACCTGGCTGGTCACCAAGGCTCAGTAATCCTCCTGTCCCCACCTCTCCAGCTTTGGAACTACAGGTTGGGGCCACCACACCTGGCTTTTGTACATGGATCAAAAGGATTTCAAAAAAAACATGCTTAGGCTAAAAATCAAAAAGACATTGGTATCCTCGGGTTGAATTCAATGAACCTTGGACAAAGATGAAAGGGGACATGCTTGGAGAAGATATTGCTTCCAACAGATGCTTCATTTGAACTGAGTCCAATTCCCAGCTTTATCAGAGAAAATGCATGAGAAGAGGAGATGAATACAGAGTCCATGGAGTAAAGTTTATGTGTGTTTAAATTAAGGTATATGGCCAGGCGTGATGGCACACACCTTTAATCTAACCCTTGGGAGGCAAAGGCTGATCTCTGTGAGTTCAAGGCCAGCCTGGTCTACATAGTGAGTTCCAGGACAGCCTGGAGCTCAGGGAGACCCTGAGCTCAAAAAGACAAAAATAAATAAATAAATAAATAAATAAATAAATAAATAAATAAGATCTATACAGCCAGGAATGTCAGGCATGGTGGTGCATGCCTTTAATCCCAGCATTTAGGAGGCAGAGACAGGTGAATCTCTGTGAGTTCAGGGCCAGCCTGGTCTACATAGTGAGTTCCAGAATGCTACAGGGAGACCCTGTCTCAAAAAGACCAAAAAACTGTTCTTAATAAAATAAGGTATATGAAGCTATACATAATCTGAATTTCAGAAGAGCTCACAACTAGATATACATATGGAAGGATTATCACATATAATTCCATTTCAAAGGACTGGGGCTATAACTCAGTGGTAGAACATTCATTTATCATGCAGAAGACCCTGAGCTTGATTCCCAAGACTGCAAAGGAATTCTAAGTTAGATTCTACATGAAGCAATAATAATTGCTAGATACATGCCATGTATGAACAAAATGAGCAAATAATTATTTTGTAATAGAGGATAGACATGAAATTATAACTTAGAGGGCATTTTGGAGAGCCTAGATAGGAAGTCCAAGTCATTTGTTATAAAATTGTGGTTTGGGGCTGAAGAGATGGTCTAGCAGTTAAGAGTGCCAACCTCTCTTACAGAGGAACCGGGTTTGATCCCCAGCACCCACATGGCGGCTGAGAACCATCTGAAACTCCAATTCCAGGAGAACTCCAGTTCCAGGGTAATCCGACACCCTCTTCTGACCTCTGCGGCATTGCACGACACGGGTGCACAGACTTGCATGCAGACAGTACATTCATACACATACAGAAATAAATAAAATTAATAAAAAATAAAATAAAATTGTGTTTTTTTAAAGGACCAAGCTACAAGCAAGATATGAAACTATTGGACTTTAAGCTTTCAACTTCAAATAGAAAAGAATCCATGGGAATGCAAGAAAATCTTAATATTGACTGCATCATCAATGAAAACCAATTTAGAATATAGACAAAAATGTTAAATACATTTGAAAATGAAATACAGAAGTAAACCCTATAAATTGTTAGGTTGTAAAACAGTTAAATTTATCTATAAGAAATGTCTTTTCAAAATTACAAAATATGGAAACTCACAAGCCTGTGAGAATGATTGCAATATTAATTACCAAGATAAGGAATGAACTTCACGTGAGCCACCTATTTGTTCATGTCTCGTGTTTCATAACAGTGGAACTTTAGCCTCTCCATATTCTGAGAGAATACCTGATTTTTTTTTCACTAGACAAAAATCAGTAGTCGCTATGAGAAACCATACAATAACAACATTCATTCTCCTGGGACTAACAGAAGATCCACAAATTCAAAGTCTGCTTTTGATTTTTCTGCTTTTTACTTACTTGCTGAATGTAACTGGGAACTTGACAATTATCTCACTCACATTAATGGACCCTCACCTTAAAACACCAATGTACTTTTTCCCACGAAACTTTTCCTTCTTAGAAATCTTATTCACATCAGCTTGTATTCCAAGATACTTGTATAATCTTTCAACAGGTGACAAGACTATCACCTACTGTGCTTGTGCCAGCCAAGCATTCCTCACTGATCTTTTTGGAGTAACTGAATTTTTTCTCCTGGCCATGATGTCCTAGGACCGCTATGCGGCCATCTGCAGACCCCTGCATTGCACCACCATCATGGGCAACCCGGCCTGCAGAAGACTTCTTGCTTCCTGCTGGGCGGCTGGCTTTTTTACCACACTCCCACCATTTATCCTGAGCCAAAATCTGGAATTCTGTGATTCTAATGTCATTGATGGCTTTCTTTGTGATGTGTCTCCCTTCCTGAAGATCTCATGCTCAGACACGTGGGTCATTGAGCAGATGGTTATAGGCTGTGCTGTTTTGACCTTCATCATGACCCTTGTGTGTGTAGTTCTTTCCTACATGTATATAATGAAGACCATTCTAAGATTCCCTTCTGCCCATCAAAGGAAAAAGGCCTTTTCCACCTGTTCTTCCCACATGATTGTGGTTTCCATCACCTATGGCAGCTGCATCTTCATCTATGTCAAACCGTCGGCAAAGGACTCAGTGGCCATTAACAAAGGTGTGTTAGTTCTCACTACTTCCATCGCTCCCATGTTGAACCCCTTCATTTACACACTGAGGAACAAGCAAGTCAAACAGGCCTTCAATAACTCAGTCAAAAGATTGTGTTTGAGTGCCGAAATTTATGATTAAAATCTTTATGAGACTGGCTTCCCAAAGTGCTTATTATTTATAGTTATAAATATAGCACTAAATAATAAAACAATGTTTTCCAAAATATAAAGTCCATTTGTATAAAAGTTCTCAAAACTTTTTTACGTCTACAACTTTTATATTAAGGCTATCTATTTTTACTTCCTGTAGACATGATTACTTATTGATTTTATATTAATAAGTTTCTATGTGAATGAAAATTATATTATATTCAGCCTTACAAAAATACAAGCCACACTCATGTTTACTGTGGCATGTGAATCAACCTAGGGGCCTATCAACAGATGAATGTAAAAAGAAATGTGGTGTAAATACACAGTGGAGTTTCTGTGAGTCCTAAAGAAAAACGGAACTATGTCATTTTCAGGAGAATTGATAGAACTGGAGATCGCCATGTTAGGTGAAATAAATCAGACTCAGAAAGATAACTATGGCTTGTTTCCTTTCCTATGTGGAATCTGGACTTAAAAATAATCAGTGGCCAGGCATGGTGGCACACACCTTTAATCCTAGCACTTGGGAGGCAGAGGCAGGGTGTTCTCTGTGAGTTCAAGGCCAGCCTGGTCTACATAGTGAGTTCCAGGACAGCTGGGCTTCGGGAGGACCTGTCTCAAAAAAGACAAAAAATAATCAGTTGACTACTATATCTATTTAGCAAAATAATAATATTGGGTTCTCCCCTATGGCCTGTGACTTGTGAGGAACTATTGAAAACTGATTACTGCTAGGAGAGGGAGAGTCATTCTCATTTAAGGGTGAGACTCTTGGCAGGTTTGACCAGGCTCCAATGGATGAAACCATACCAAACGTCATTGGGGGTCACAAAACTGTCTCTATAGGTCTTTATATATTTATAAATATATGTTATATTATATTGCTAAAATTATTAAGCGATGAAATTCAGTGGGAGATTAGTAAGTGGGGTGCAGATAGAGGAGGGGATCTATATGCAATCAAAATATATTGTATGAAATTCTCAAAAATTCAATTAAGAAGATAACAAGAAAAATCATTCAAATGCAGATGGAGGACACTTTGAGAAGAACGGGGGGATTCTGATTACATGTCTATATCCCACATTCATGTCATTTGGTTTGGTTTGGTTTGGTTTGGTGTTTGGTGTGGTTTTAACTAGGATGTCTGTGTGACTGCAGGTTTGGAACTACCCATTGGAACCACCCATTGGAACCTGGTAGACTCACTGTTAAGTATACAAGTAAAGATAATGTCTTCCACTCCCGCAGAATCCACCAGTAACCAATAGTTTACCAGGAGAGCCCAGTAGGGTCCCATGAACCCCTCTGGGATCCACAACTGACATGAGAGGGCCAGTTTTGTGCAGCCCCAATGCAAGCAACCACAACTCCCATAAGATTAGGTTGCAGTGGCTTTTTCTTCTTTTTTTTCCAAAGCCAATGTTTTATTGAATCTCTGTGCATTTTATACAAAATTTCAAGTCAAATCTAGAGCTGTGCCCCCTCTCTGCCCCCCCACCCCACCAGAGCTCATGTATTCTACCAAACATGTTTTTCATCTTTTTCTCAGTCTCTCTCAAAATTCTCGACACAGTTTACTGTTTCAAGCAGAAGTTTGCCATTTCAGTCAGTTCTTTGACCCAGTCTTGTTGTTGTTATTGTTGTTGTTCCTTCCAATATGCATCACTCCAAAATATGCATATATGCATGCCACATATATCATAGGTTTTAGCATCTTCAGCTTATGATATTTTTTTCCTTTATTAGGCTGAAAGATGTCATGTTTGAAGTCTCCTCCTTGGCAAGCTCAAACCACCAACAGTTCTGCCCTTGTGCTGCACACTGGGGTTTTCCCTTCCCATGGTCACCAAGTGAGGTCCAGTAAGCACCACACTGTTTGATCTTCCTGTACTGGTTTCATATGATACAGCCTGGGTAGTCCAACAATGGCAAGCTATACTCTGAAGAAGCCGAAACCCCAGTAGTATCTCAGTCCACAAATTGGATGTCTCAGCAGTCCCCATCTGGCATTGAAAGTTTGGAGGATTCTTGGAGAGACATGAGTCTTCAGTCCATACTGGAAGGTTGAAAAGCTGTGTCTCATGTCTTTGAAGGATGGCAAAAGCAGTGGCAGCCACAGGGTAGGTACACTTGCCCGTAAGACAGGCAAAACAACTGTGATCTTTTTTTTTTCACTTTTTGTCTTTTTACTAAGAGCAGTGGCTTTTTCATGACCTGAAGTTAGCACTTTCCAGTCCTTAGCCATTTCATTCAGCTCTTCAAAGATATTCCCTGAGCCTTAGAAAATATAAATCTGCTCAGGGGTGAGCAGTCAACCATCATGTGTTCTCAGTACCCTGAGCAGCCACGAGACTGCACTCATTGCTATTCACTACTGAGAGAAGCTTCTCTAGTTAAGGTGGGAAGTAGCATTTGTCTATGGGTATAAACATAAATATTTAGAAAGCAGCTTGGTGCTAGGTCAACTTATCTAAACAATAGTGGTAAGTTCCTCCCAGGACCTATGACCCCCCCCCAGCCAGGGAATCCCACTATTTCATACAATGAATATACACTTTTTTAATATTTTTTTTATTTTATTTATTTTCATATGTGTATGAATGTACTGTCTGCATGCAGGTTGTGCACCAATGCCACCAGAGGGTCAGAAGAAGGGCATCGAATTCCCTGGAACTGGGTTAAAGACGGTTTAGCCACCATGTGGGTATGTGTGGGGATAACCGCCGGGTCCTCTGCAAGAGCATCAGTGCTTTTAACCGCTAGGCATCTCTCCAGCCCTGAAATACATTAAAAAAAAAAAAAAAAAAAAAAAGCGGGCATGGTGCACACGCCTTTAAATCCTAGCACTTGGAAGGCAGGCAGGCGATCTTTGTGAGTTCAAGGCAGCTGGTCTACAGAGTGAGTTCCAGGACAGCGAGCAACAGGGAGACCCTGTCTCGAAAAGACAAAAAAAAAAAAAAAAAAGGAAAAACAAAAAATTTTAAGTCAGAATTTGAATGCTAATAAAATATTACAGTATAAGAAACAGGTACTCATACCTTCACAACTAGTTGACTCCTTAAATATGCAAATTACTGTCTCACACATGATAGTTATTCTAAATAAAAGACAAAATAAAACCAACACTTACCCTGCCTTCAAGCGCATGTCACAGAACAAACATATAACTAAACTGTAAACTAATCACCACAACTGTTAAGAATCATGACAAAAGACCAAAAAAAAAAAAAGAAAGCAAATAGAAGAATCATGAGACAAAAAACTGGGAAAGCAACAGAAACAGGTTGCCTATACAAATTAAGATATAAATAATATACTGAATCTTCTCTGTTGAAGTTATCCAAATTACTAGTTAGGTTTTCCAAATTAAAGTAATAAAGCTATTCTGGGAGCTGAGAGATAGCCGGTTAGAGCACCACTGCTCTTGCAGAGGACCTGGTTCGATCCCCAGCAGGCTGAAACATTTTGTAATCCATTCCAGGAGAACTCCAGTTCCAGGGAATCCGACCACCCTCTTCTGACCTCCGCGGCATTACACGACATGGGTGCACAAACCTACATGCAGAGATTACATTCATACACATGAAAGTAAATAAATAATTTTTAAGCTATTCTTAAAAAGCATAAGAAGTTGTGTTTTCAGAAAAGATGGAGGGGGAATGAGACGTGCCCCAGCTCCCAGGGACAGAATGCATCCGATGGACCATGTGAGGAGCATTATTCACAGAAGATGGTATTTCCCTGGCCATTAGGTGCTTCTATACTGATCTCAATCTGAACCAAAGGTATGGCAAGTAAGAAAGAAAAACACTCGTCAAGAGTCAAATAGGCAGGTCAGCCCAAGCAATGGTGACAAGATCTGAATGGCCTACCACAGGACAAGCAATGGAGTAACAGGCACTCTGCAGAAAACTGAGCATGGTGTTCATCCATCTTATTCAGACTCTTGATGCTTCTATATTGATACTCAAAATTTCTGAAATGGCAACGTATAGAGAAAATGAGGAAAAGTGAACTGGGAGCGAAAGATGGTGAGGAGTCGGCCTGCCGCCCACCTCGAAATCATAGGGCAGACCAGACTGCCCACCATCCACCCTAGTGGCATAATCAGCCACACCATAATCCACCACCCAGTGGCGTCAGACCTGGCTTCAGTCTCTCAACAGCATTGGAAATCTGAGAATCTACAGATTTCAGAAATAACGTGGAGAGCTGGTGGAAGAGCTGTCATGTGAAGCTGTGAAACCATATCCCAATGCCACTCAGAGAATCTTGGACTGGAACCCTGGAGCTAATTGCTGCCTGCTGTGAGGACCTAGCTTCAGCTTTTACACAGAGTAAAATCCTAGAGGGAATAAGCTGTTAGAGAATGCTTGGTTCCACACTGGGAGATCATTGTGCTGAGTGAGGACCTGAATCAAAGTATAACCTGCATGTATAGGTTGCAAACAACTAATTTGTTTGAAGAAGACCAAGCATTTCTGGCCACTGAGAACAGGAGAAATCCTTATTTGAAATTACTAAACAGTATGTAAGAGAAAAGAAATTCAGAGTGAAAATCCCAATCCAAGAAACCTGACCATATTCTGATCCAAAACCAAGTACAAAGGAAAGGGAGTGGTCCTTATTTCGGCACAGCTGAGTGTAAGAATTATGTCACCAGTCTAGACAGATGGCTCAGTGGAAGTAGCACTGACTGCTCTTGCAGAGGACCCAGGTTTGATTCCAGCACTCATAGGAAGCTAACAACCATCTGTAGCTCAAGTTCCAGGAATCGATGCCCTTTCTGACCTCAGTGGGCATTCACAACATGGTTGCACTACCTACATGTACACATACATTCATATGCATAAAATAAAAACAATAAATAAAAGTAATTTTAAAGAAGAATTCTAGATCACTGGCACACTAAAAAGATATTTCTCAGGCATTATTTCTCAAATCAGATGTGTTATGTAAAATGGATGAGGTTTTTCGTTTGCAAATATAAGACACAAGTTGGGTAGCAGTTAGGGGTGTAGGGGAGAGGACAGAGATGGGGATGAGGACTAAATATAATCAAAGTTCATTGTATGAAATTCTTGAATCAATAAAATTTCTCTTTAAAAAGGCACATCAAATTATGAAGAAAACAGCAAAATGATAATATAGTCTGAGGAATTAGTATGGTTATTGGCCATGCAAAAAAAGATCCAAAACCTGAATCAAACATTGAAACTTCAAGTCCAAATTGAAGCTTAAATAAGCAAGGAAAGACACTAAACCAAAAGAAACTCAATGTACTCAAGAAGAAATTGCAAAATTTACCAAAAAATAAATAAAACCCTCAGCAAAGAGTATACCTCAAATAACTATTGTCAGTTGTTTATATATCGTCTGTTGGTCCTTTAATCACGTGTGGCCGCAATCCACATGATGTTCTTCCCTCCTAGAACCAGGATGATAGCTTCACAAAGCTACAAGTTTTGGGGCTGTCTCCTGCCTGCAGGTGGACAGTCCCTAGGCTTAGCTCTGGCAAGGAGGGGGAGGGGACGGCAGGAAGTCACCTGAGGAATGAAAGAAAGACATGCATAGACTCAGCAGGTGAAGGTCTGAGAGATAGACTCAGTTTTATTCATGCCAACAGTGTGTTTATATACTAAAGGCTACTGTGCTCTAGGCAAGGAAGTGGGGGGCAGGCGGAAGGGAAGGGCAAGACACCCTGGCTCCTACCAGGGGGCTGCAGAGCTCCTGTGTTTGTGCAACCAGTAAACTAGAGGTGTGACATTTTGCTCAATATCTCAAGGGAAGGGGCCATCCAGTTCTGGAAACTTGCAGAGATAGGTGAGGCAGGAAAACATTGCAATATCCCGACCTCATGGAGCTATAGATAACTCAGAGACAACTGAATGCCCACAGAGATATCAGATAACTCTCAGAAGTTTCTCCAGGACAAGGTCTGCAGTTCCTTGCCTCGAGCCAGACAAAGTTTCATTCCTACAAACTACAAAATACAGTTACATGAATGATATTTAAATACCTAATATAAGCACAGAAAGCATTTTCCCGGATTACCATGACATAGTATCTAATAGAAATTGTACTGAGGATGAGCTCAATACAGAACCCCAAACATCTAAAAATATGCTGAAAATTCAGTTAACTGTGAGTGATTATAATAAACATGATGAATATCAAGAGAAGAATTGTTCTAAAGCTCACATAATATATACCAAGGTAGACAATATTCAAAACTCTGTAATAAGCCCTGGTGAATTTGAAAGGATTAAAATTATACAAATCATGTCATCTTATCAAATAGCATTCTACTGGAAATCTCTCAATAATAACCTTAGCTATTAATGGTCTAAACTCCCCAATCAAAAGACATAGATTGGGAGAATGGATTAGGAAACAGAACCCATCTATATGCTGTCTACAGAAACCCATCTCACTCTCAAGGATAGGCATCAACTTAAGTTGAAAGTATGGAAAAAAATATTCCAAGCAAATGGTACCTAAAAGAAAGTAGGAGTTGCTATTCTAATATCAGACAAAATAGACTTCCAGGGAAATCTAATCAGAAGAGACAAAGACATCCTTATCAAAGAAACAATTAACCATGAACATTTCACAGTCATGAATATATATGCACCAAATGCTGGTGCAGCAAACTTTATAAGCACAATTCTGCAGGACATCAAGACACAGATTAATCCCAGTACACTAAGAGTAGGGGATTTCAATACTCCACTGAGCCTTTTGGACAGATCAACTGGACAAAGAATAAACAGAGAGACATCTGAACTGAACAATACAATACACCAAATGGACCTCACAGATATCTACCAAATATTCCACCCAAACACCAGAGAATATACTTTCTACTCATCACCCCATGGAACAGTCTCCAAAATTGACCATATACAAGGACACAGAAAAAAAACTCAACAAATATAAAAGGATCAAAATAATCCTACGCCTTCTATCAGACCACAGTGCAATAAACTCAATATCAACACCAGAATAAGCCCACTGTCTACAGGAACACATGGAGACTAAACAACACACTCCTAAACAATGAATGGGTCAAGGAAGAAATGAGGAAAGAAATAAAAGTATTCCTGGAACTAAATAAAAAACACAATACAACTTTAAATACAGGATACTTTAAAAGCAGTCCTAAGAGGGAAATTTATAGCACTAAGTGCCCACGCTAAAAAAAAAGAGCACAAATAAATGATCTAACACTGCTGCAGCTGAAAGCACTTGAGAGGCAACAACAACTGAATCCTACACCCAAAAGACAAGAGGAAATAACAAAAATTAGAGCAGAAATCAATGAAACAGAAACAAAGAAAACTATAAAAAGAATCAATGAATCCAAAAGCTGGTTCTTTGAAAGGATAAACAAGATAGATAGACCTCTAGCCCAGTTAACCAAAAGAAAGAAAGAACTGCTCCAAACTGATAGAATTCAAGATGAAAAGGGAAATATCATGACAGACATTGAAAAGATTCAGACAATAATATGAGACTATTTTAAAAACCTATATTCTACTAAATTTGAAAGCCTCAGAGAATGGATGAATATTCGAAATCCTGGAATTTACCAAATCTTACTCAAAAAGATGTTGATAGCTTAAACAGACCCATAACATATGAAGAAATCAAAATAGTAATTCAAAACCTCCCAGCTAAAAAAAGTGCAGGCCCAGATGGATTTACAGCAGAGTTCTATAAAACCTTTAAAGAGGATATACAACCACTATTACTCAAATTGTTCAAAAGAATAGAAACAGAAGGAAATCTCCAAAATTCTTTCTTTGAAGCCAGTATCACTTTAATACCCAAACCAGGCAAGGATACAACCAAAAAAGAAAACTATAGGCCCATATCATTAATGAACAGAGATGCAAAAATTCTCAACAAAATACTTGCAAATCGCATAGAGACCCACATCAAAAAGATCATTCACCATGACCAAGTCGGATTTATACCAGAGATGCAGGGATGGTTCAACATACACAAAACAAATAATATCATAAAACACATAAATGGGCTGAAAGACAAAAACCACATGGCTATCTCAATTGACACAGAAAAAGCCTTTGACAAAATCCAGCATGAATTCATGTTTAAAGTCCTAGAGGGAATTGGACTGGAGGGAACATTCTTCAACATAATCAAAGCCATATACAGGAAACTCACAGCCAATATCGCCCTAAATGGGGAAACCACAGAAGCATTCCCCTTAAAATCAGGAACCCAGCAAGGTTGCCCCCTATCTCCACTCCTCTTCAATATAGTGCTTGAAACACTTGCTACAGCAATGAGGCAAGAAAAAGAAAATAAGGAGTACTAATTGGAAAAGAGGAAGTCAAACTATCCTTTTTTGCAGACAATATGATATTGTACCTAAGGGACACAAAAACTCCACCAAGAAACTCCTAGAAACAATCAAGAGTTTCAGTAAAGTAGCTGGATACAAAATTAACCTAGAAAGATCAGAAGCCTTTCTTTACACCAACAACAAACAAACGGAGAAGGAATACAAAGAGACCATCCCATTCACAATAGCCTCCAAACAAAATACCTTGGAACAAATCTAACCAAAGACACCAAAGACCTCTACAATGAAATTTTTAAATCCCTGAAAAAGGATATTGAAGAAGATACCAGAAAATGGAAAGACCTCCCATGCTCATGGATTGGAAAAATTAATATAGTAAAAATGTCCATCCTACCCAAACTAATATACAGATTCAATGCAAGCCCAATCAAACTCCCCATGAGTTTCTTCTCACACTTAGAAAAAATTCCTTAAATTCATATGGAAAAACAAAAGACCCTGGATAGCCAAGGCAACCCTGAGCAAAAGTAGCAGCACAGGGGAGAAAACTATACTTGACTTCAAACTATATTACAGAGCTATTGTAATAAAAACAGCCTGGTACTGGAACAAATACAGACAAGTAGATCAATGCAACAAGATTGAAGATCCAAACCTGAGCACATGCAACTTCAGCCACCTCATATTTGATAAGGGGGCTAAAAAAACCCAATGGAGGAAAGACAGCATCTTCAGCAAATGGTGCTGGCAAAACTGGATTGCCACTTGTAGAAATATGAAACTGAACCCCTCCCTACCTTTCACCATGCACAAAAATCAACTCCAAATGGATCAAAGACCTCAATGTGAAACCAGAAACTCTGAAAATAATAGAAAAAAATATTGGCAGTAAACTACAAGACATAGGTGTAGGAAAAGACTTTCTAAATCAGACATCTGCCACGTTGGAAACAAGGTCAACAACAGACAAATGGGACCTTATTAAACTCAAAAGCTTCATTACAGCAAAAGAAACAACCAACAAAGTGAAGAGAAAACCCACAGAGTGGGAGGAAATCTTCACCAGTGATACCTCAGATAGAGCATTAACCACCAGAATATATAAATTACTCAAAAACCAAAGGATCAAGGAAAAATGACACTATCAAAAGATGGAGTAAAAAGCTGAATAGAGAATCCACAATGAAGAAGTGAAGATGGCTGAGAAACATCTCAGAAAGTGATCGTTGCTAATAATTAAGGAGATGCAAATTAAAACCAGCTTAAAATTTCACCTTACCCCAGTAAGAATGGCCAAGATTAGGAAAACAAATGACACCAAATGCTGGAGAGGTTGCGGAGAAAGGGGAACACTCACCCACTGCTGGTGGGAATGCAAACTCATGCAACCCTATGGAAAGCAGTGTGGAGAACTCTTAAAAGACTCAAAATGAGCCTGCCACCTGACCCAGTCATACCACTCCTGAGTATATACCCACAGGACTCATCCTATCGCAAACACACATGCACACTATGTTTGTTGCAACTCTCTTCACAATATCAAAAAACTGGAAGCAATCCAAATGTTCCTCAACCAACGAGTGGATACAGAAAATGTAGTACATCTACACAATGGAGTTCTATGCAACGGTAAAGAAAGATGACATCATGACCTTTGCAGGTAAATGGATGGAACTAGAAGACATTATTCTAAGTGAAGCAACACAGTTACAAAAAAACAAATGACGGCCGGGCGTGGTGGCGCACGCCTTTAATCCTAGCATTTGGGAGGCAGAGGCAGGCGGATCTTTGTGAGTTCAAGGCCAGCCTGGTCTACAGAGTGAGTTCCAGGACAGCTGAGGCTACAGGGANCAATGAGTGGATACAGAAAATGTAGTACATCTACACAATGGAGTTCTATGCAACGGTAAAGAAAGATGACATCAAGACCTTTGCAGGTAAATGAATGGAACTAGAAGACATTATTCTAAGTGAAGTAACACAGTCCCAAAAAAACAAATGACATATGGTGTCCCTCATTTGTGGATGCTAGCACCTAATCCCTAGTTGCAAGGCAAACTAAGCATGTTTTTGTTATATTTATTTTTTATATGAAAGCAGCAATATGGTTAAAAGGTGAATCCTTTAATGGGCTTGAGAATTGACTTACCACTTATGTTCAGATTTTGTAATATTGGTATATGGGTGGAGGATATGTATGCATATTTTGAAGTAATATGCAATTAAAGGGGGAAAATGTGGTAAAAAAAAAAAAAAAGACAGAGAAAAACACAAGACATGTATGGGAGGATCCAGTAACAGGGGTCAGGTGGGGGCATGGAAAGGGGAATGTGTCTAAATTGAACTGAGTAATGATGGATGTATGAAACGTGCAAAATGTCAATTTGAAAATTAATTAATTAATTAAAGAAAAAAGAAAGCAGGTTGAACATGGGTCAGGGGATCAACCCAGTAAGAAGCATTCCTCCATGGCCTGTGCTTCAGCTCCTGCCTCCAGGTTCCTGTCCTGAGTTCCTAGGTTGGGCTCCTTCAGTTATGAACTGTGACCTGGGAGATGTGAACTAAATCAAACCATTTCCTCCCCAAGTTGGTTTGGGTCAGAGTGTTTTGTCCCAGCAACTGAAAGGGAAATAGATCAGGGAGCAAGCATCAGAAAAGCACACATGTGTGTGAAATATCATAAAGAAACACAACATTTTGTGCACTTACTAAATATACTTAATAAAAAATTCTAGCCAGGTGTTGTAGCATTTTCCTTTAATTTCAGCACTCAGGAGGCAGAGGCAGACAGATCTCTGTGAGTTCCAGGATAGCCAGGGATACATAGTAAAACCTGCTCTCAAAAATAATTTTTTTAAAAAACTATAGGAAAAAAATGAATTTCAGCAAATATTGTGGGAAAAAAATGTAAAATGCAACTAACAGCCTTTATAGGGAAATTCACAGCTCTATACAAAATGATAATTAAAATAATTATAGACTATATCACATTGTGATTCTAAATTGGATTGAGAAGTGTTGTATGAAAAAGATTAATAACAATAAAAAATATATTTTAAAAAAGAATATATCATTGATTGTGATCTCAGTCACACAGCCATGCCAGATATCAGGGATGATGGATAGTATTTTTATCTCCCTCAGTAAAACTAGCATTCGGTAATTCTGGTTCAAACAAAAGAAAAAGAATGCTGTGCAGGAAGTTATCAGTCTCAGGCACAGCCCATCGAGATATTGTTCAAAACTTTGCTCAATAAAGAGATATTTCCCTTTTTTTTTTTTCAGTTTGTCCTTTTTGCTGGGGAAATTTTTCAAATCAAAGTCTTCCAAATGTGGGAAGTCAGGAGTGATGTGGAATGGGAGGAGCTCAGCAGAGCAGTAAAAGTGGACTTGGGGGGCAGGGGCAGTGGGAGCAAGACTCACTGTGCACAAGAACAGCGTGAGCAGCAGAGAGAGGGTCAAAGAAAAAAAAACTTATTGACCTTTCTCGAGTGGATAAGTCAGAGCAAAAATACCTTGGTACCAAGCAACTATTATCTCCATACACATAACATAGTTTTGTTGCCTATCTGAAAAAGAAATACAAAGGAGAATGGTCACATGGGGGAATGCGAAATTTGAAATTTAAGTGCTAGAGAGCCTTTGATATCTTGGAGGAAAGCCACAATGCCACTTGCCAAGGAAATAAGGTCTTTGAATTAAGGTTAACTTTTGTCTAAAACTAGCACCAGCCCTGTGGGGCATTCTGACTGGTCAGTTCTCTGCTCTTCCCTTTTCTGTATCTACAAAACAAGGATTTTTCTCTATTTTGAGAGCAGCATATTTTACTTTATATGATATTTATATATTACATATATAAATTTATTTAAATATATAATATTAACAGGGTGTGGTGGCACATGTCTCTAATTCCAACTCTCAGGAGATGGATGCAGGAGAATCAGAAGTTCAAAGTCATCCTTGGGTATATATAATGTACATAATCCTAAAATAAATATAAATATTCAACAAAGAAATCCAAACAATTCAGATGACTCAAACCACCCCAAAAGTCTCCAAGGACATTGTCCCCATTGTTCTGTGTTTTCACAATGTTGATTACACTGCCACCAATTTGTTATTAGCGTCTGAAATTGAGTCACCAAGGACCGTTTTGTTGTTCATGCAGTCACTCTGTGTGTGCTGTTAGCAGTATAAAACAAATGCTGCTGTTACGGAAATTACTCAGAGGCCTGCCTCTGCCCCCTGCCCTGCAAGATCAGATGAACATCTCTGACAGAACTAGAATTTGTAATGTAGGTCAGGCTGGCCTCAAGCTAACAGAGATGCACCTGTCTCTGCCTCTCAAGTGCTGGGATTAAAGGCATGTGCCATTAAGCCCAACTGTCTTGTTTCTTAATGCCACTCATTTTTCCTTTGAATGGAGTACTGGGAAATCTAATTTAAGATGCCGTTTTAGATGTGACAAAGGAAGAGATGACTAAGATGGATCTCATTAGAGGAACAATGGAAGTCTAGCTTAGAACTGTCCATTGGGGGAAGAGAGAGAGAGATATAAGAGGAGATCTCTACTGCTGATAAGAAGAGAGATAGAGAGCTATTTTAATGGTGGAGACTGAAGTGGGTAGTTAGATGGTGAAATGTCAGCATGGGGACAGCGCACACACGGGCCTCACCAGCTACTGCTTCTCTCAAGACCTCCGATGAAGGACTATCAAAAGTATGTATTGGGATATGTTTTTCTATACACTCTAATAAAGGCACAGGGAGTAAATCATTTGAAGTTTGTAATTCACTTGATCACAACTAATTCTTCAGAAAAGGGACTGGCAATCATTTCTGACAAACTGTTACTCTGAAGGAACATGAAATTGGAACTTTTCTGCAGTGGTCACTGTCTCCTTTTCCCAAAATGATCACTCTTTCCTTTTCCTACCCTGTAAGTTGATGAGACAGTTACCACTTAAGAGAAGTATGAAAAGAGTGGGGGAAACACCTCCACCCAGTAAAACGCCTAGTGTCAAAGAATACAAATAATGCTATTAGAAATAATCTTGCCGGGCGTGGTGGCGCACGCCTCCTAATCCTAGCACTTGGGAGGCAAAGGCAGGCGGGGGATCTTTGTTGATGTTCAAGGCCAGGCCTGGTCTACAGAGTGCGTTCCAGGACAACTGGGGCTACAGGGGCGACCCGTCTTGAAAGACAACAAATAATCATAATAATAATCTAATAATAATCTAATAAGAAGCTCCCCTCTATCCATCAGTTACTGAAATCTATTTGCTACTTTTTTGGGTGATAAAGCTTTCAAACTCTTCTTGAGACTAAACTATCAATTCAAACATAAATGTAAGATCAAGGTATCTTAAATATATTTTTCTTGATTTTTCTTTTTTTATTCTTTTGTTCTCTTGTGACCATTCTCTTCATCTCCCTGCTATGGACTCCACAGTGGAGGGTCAGAAGGAAAATATGTTTTAATTCACTAAGTGGAAGAAAAATAACTGAGTCTTAAACACTCTTACAGCTCCCAGAACTAACCATGTAGATTTGCATAGGATAAGTGACCAAGGACTGTTAATGCTAATTGAAACAACATGTACAAGGGAAAGGTGTGAAAGATTGCTATTTGTTTCATTTTTCCAAACAGCAAAAATAAATAACTCTCAGTCTACATGAATTTCCCCAATGTAACACTGACCAAGGGTATGGTTGGTAGTAGATAAAGTGATACTTTATCCAAAGGATCTGTTGTCACAGGCTTAACCACATTGTTAGAATTCATTTTAAGGCAGGCATGGTGGCACAAGCCTTTAATCCCAGCACTCAGGAGGCAGAGGCAGGTGGATCTCTGTGAGTTCAAGGCCAGTGGGACTAAAGAGAGACCCCGTCTCAAAAAAAAAAAAAAAAGAATTCATTTTAGTTGGCAAGCTTCATGCACTAAAATACAAAATCCTTGAAATCTAACATATTATTATGTTAGGCACTTTGAAAAAAAAAAAAAAAAAAAACATTCAAATGCCTCCTTGCCTATGATTGGAGGACTTTCCTAGCCATATAGAAAAACAACAGTTCTGATAGGAGGGACTGACGTCACAGGAGAGTGAGGCTGGAATGAAAACGCCAACGGCTGTTATGAAGATTTAAACATTCTGCAGTTACACTGTAGTTCAAAAGAATTCCTGGCTCCTTGTTGCACAGCGGACTTGTGCCATTTTGCTGTTGCTTTATGGACTTAAGGAACATGAAAAAAAATAAAAATAAAAAATAAACATTCTACAGTTGAAAGGAGAAAGAAAATGAATGACAGAGGGAGAGAGGGAAGGAGGAATGGAGGGAGGAAAATCGGAAATGGTTGATCTATGACTGTATTCAATCTTCCAGTCTCCCTCTGGCAAGCAAGTTCATAGCAAGATACCGTCCCTCCCATGCGTCAAGGAGAAGGGGGGTTTTCCTTACTCCCAAATCACGGCTGTGAACCCCGAACATTGTGCCTTGCTAACTTAGATTATTGTGACAGTTTAGATTGCCAACTTTAGTAGAAAGTCCACCTGAATGAAAAGAAGGAAATATGAATAACTACCAGTATAACTAATAACAACTGTCAAGAAATAAGCATGCAGTCGTTATTACTTAAATCCAAAGCTATTTTTTTCTGTAATCTTGTGTTGCTATGCCACACTAAAATAAAATATTATCTGCCAGCAGATAATATTTTATCTGTTGTAGCCTGCAAGCTCCTTCCAGGAGTAGCTCGTTTCTAATTGTGTCTCTCGCCTCACCGTTATAAGCTCTGTAAATAATAGTTATATATAGCCGCGTGTGGTGGCGCACGCCTTTAATCCTAGCACTTGGGACGCAGAAGCATGCAGATCTTTGTGAGTTCAAGGCCAGCCTGGTCTACAGAGTGAGTGCCAGGACAGAAACCCTGCACAGAATTGTGGAAAAGGACAGCAAGCCCCAATCTTAGTTGAAGAATTATCATCTGATGAGGAAGGATGGATCTTCTTAAAGGGAAGGACTCCACATAGGCAGACTAGACCCCAGTGGATGAACTTGCACTGAGGATGCCTGGGGACACTAACTTGACACAATAGACCATATGGAAGCAGCCTTTCAGGCTCCTGACCCCTTCCTCATATGAATCTACAGCAGTGGTATCGGCATACACAAGGTCCACACAAACTCAAGCAGAAAACAAACAGCAAAGAACTGGGGAAATCTTGGCTGAAGAACTATTGGCAGCTGATTACTGCTGGGTGGGGAAAGCTGAATTTTTATAAAGCCACACCACTCTTCTAGTATTATTTCTTTTATTTTGGAAAACACAGTTACTTTTGATGAATAAAAATCTCATTTTCTCATAAGATGCAATATTTATTATCTTTTTTATCTTTTTGAGACAGGGTCTCCCTGTAGCCCCAGCTGTCCTGGAACTCACTCTGCAGACCAGGCTGGACTTGAACTCACAAAGATCTGCCTGCCTCATCATTTTTAAGGAAAATTTAGACATATTCCCTTTTCTCTGCCCCCACCCAATCCCAGTTAATTCATTCTGCCATACATGTCTTGCATCTTTCAGTATTTTTTTTTTTTTGGTTTTCAGATCACATTGATGTTGCTCAGTTTGCCATACAATTGGTGCTAGCATCCACATATGAGGGATACCATTCGTCCTTTGTTTTTCTGGGACTGTGTTACTTCACTAAGCATGATATCATCCACCTCCAGCCATTTACCTGCAAAACTCATGATGTCATCTTTCTTTACCGCTGCATAGAATTCCATTGTGTAGATGTACAACAATTTCTCTATACACTCGTCAGTTGAAGGGCTCTTGGGTTGGTTCCAGCTCCTTGCTATTGTGAAGAGAGTTGNAAAAAAAAAAAAAAAAAAAAAAAAAGTTATATAAATGAATAGGCACTCGTTTGTTTATACAATAAGAAAGAACAGAAACCTAAAATACCTCTGACTTTCTATTGGGAAAGAACAAATTTGGTACAACCAAGACAGTTTATTTTAAAATATAAGAAATTAGTTTTTTCCTCTACTGTATAATTCTGTAGTTTTTTTCTACAATTCTTTGAATTAATCTAAAATTTCACAGTAAATAATTCTTGCTAATAATACAAAAAAATAGACTAGTATATTATTATTAACTACTACCTCCCTTGTGACAAACTTTTTTCACATTTTCTTTACAAGGTGGACATCCAAAACAGTTGTTTAAAAAATTAATTTCAATGAGGTTTAAGTATGGACATGAAGAAAAGAAGATTCCACTGAGCCTATATCTTAATGTGGTTCCTAAGATGAGTAGAGAGATGCTTGGACTCCTGGATGGTGCTGAAATGGATGGTGCTAAATGCCAAAGAGAAAGGTGGGATGCTATGTAATTTGTTCACAAAAGCTGGCTTATATGGGCTTGGGATTCCTGGATGTTGCTTGATCAGCATAGGTAGTTGGATATATATATATATATCATACATGCATACATACATACATAAAAATCCTGAAAATATAGTCACAGGATTAGGAAGATGGGTGTTGAGTTAGCAGGAAGAATGATTTGAGGGAGAAAACAGCAGAAATTGTTCAATTAAGATGACAGAGACAAACTGAAATCTGAGTGTGACGTAAGAGCACAGGGTCCATCAGGCTGGCCAAGCACAGTATTTCTGACCATTCCTTCCGGGCTCCATCCTTCACCTGAAGCATCAAAGCAGGACAGCATCAGGTTTATGTTCAGTTTTCCTTTCATTGTCACTTCAGAGAGCTCAAAAAGCCTTCTACCTGGCCTGGCATAGTGGCATTTGCTTTAATCCCAGCACTTGGGAGGCAGAGGCAGGCAGCCCTTTCTGAATTCAAGGTCAGCCTGGTCTACATAGTGAGTTTCAGGCCAGCTGGGACTACAAGGAGGCTCTGTCTCAAAAAGACGAAAAAAGTAGCTAAGAAGACCCAAAACCTACTTAAAAAATACTTTTCACTGGCCAAATATAGGAATGACAAAGCAAAGACACAACACTGTGTTTTAAACTTTTCATCTCTTTATTCAGATGAAATATTTGAATTTCAAAAATCAAAATTGTCATTTTTTGTTTGTTTGTTTGTTTGTTTTGAGACAGTGTCTTCCTACAGCCAACAGTTGACCTGGAATTCACTATGTAGACCAGGCTGGCCTCAATCTCACAGGGCTCTGCTTCCCTCTGCCTCCCAAGTGCTGGAATTAAAGGTGTGCATCACCATGCCTGGCCCACAAAATTGCCACTTTAAAACGCATGTGTCACTGTTAAAATCCTAATTAGCAAATATTTCTTGATTTGAGAAATAGGGCATTTTAGAATAGTAGGAATCAGGTGAGAAAAGGGGGGGGGGGGTATGGCAGGAAAGAACCCCAAAGATGTCATAACTTCTTCCAGGACAAGAATAAAAACAATCTACATCTTGAGGCAATAGAGTGGAGGAACTATAAACCATGCACACATATGATTAGTGTATTATTTTGTTTTTATATGACATTTAGAAATATAGTTTTTGATCAGAGAAGTATAAGCATAAGAGCAATATAGATATTTGCTATAGAAGCTACAGAGCAGTGTCACCAGCACAGCAATGAACAAATTATCAAGCAAAAGAAGATGCGCGCTGGTTGGCCACCGTGTCTGCAGTTGGTTTCTGATGGCAGTTTCTTGTAACTCTCTCTTCAGGTCCAGTCACTTCTGACTTGGCATAAGACAGTGATGAGAAATCACACGGCAATAACAACATTCATCCTGCTGGGGTTGACAAACGACCCAAAACTCCAAGTTCTCATTTTCCTATTTTTGTTTCTCACCTATGTGTTGAGTGTGGCTGGGAATCTCACCATCATCGCCCTCACACTTTTGGATCCCCATCTTAAAACGCCCATGTACTTTTTTCTCCGAAATTTCTCTTTCTTAGAAGTCTCATTCACCACTGTTTGTATTCCCAGATTCCTGTACATGTTGGCTACAGGAGATGACACTGTTACTTACAATGCCTGTGCCACACAACTGTTTTTTGTTGTCTTCTTTGGAGCGACGGAATTTTTCCTCCTAGCTGCCATGTCCTATGACCGCTATGTAGCCATCTGCAAGCCCCTGCACTACACCACCATCATGAACAGCAGAGTCTGCAGTGCCATCATCCTCTCCTGCTGGTTCGCTGGCCTGCTGATCATCCTGCCCCCTCTAGGCCTAGGCCTGCAGCTGGAGTTCTGTGACTCCAATGAGATTGACCATTTTGGCTGTGACGCCTCTCCCATTCTGCAGATAACCTGCTCAGACACAGTATTTATAGAGAGAATTGTCTTAGCTTTTGCCATACTGACACTCATTATTACGTTAGTGTGTGTCGTTCTCTCCTACACATTCATCATCAAGACCATTCTCAAGTTTCCTTCTGTCCAGCAAAGGAAAAAAGCCTTTTCCACCTGTTTTTCCCACATGGTTGTGGTTTCCATCACCTACGGCAGCTGCATCTTCATCTACATCAAACCTTCAGCAAAGGAAGGAGTGGCCATCAACAAGGTGGTGTCTGTGCTCACAACATCAGTCGCCCCTTTACTTAACCCATTCATTTACACGCTTCGAAACAAACAAGTGAAAGAAGCTTTCAAAGATACAATGAAGCGGATTGTATTTCTCACAAAGAAGTAAGAGTCTTTTAATGTTTTTTAGGCTAGCTTATATTTAATCTAAATTTTAAAAGTGTGTGGTTTTGTCCCATTGGGAAGATTCATCAAGATAATTTTCCCTCAAGAACATTTTTCCTCTTATCATCTAAAAATGAAGGGTAAGCAACTTATTAAACTTCTTTTAAGCTTATTTTATTGAAAATAATTTCTTCAAATATTGTGTTCTCCAAAAATTGGTTACATAAATGCCCAGTATCATAAAAAGGAAATGTAAATAACAAGGGTTATGACTTTGGCTGTAGGGCCTTCTCAGGGTGTAAAATCTAAATACCCAGAACCCATTTCTTCCTTCTTGGGAATACTTCAATATTTTGGTCTTTTTAAGACAGAGTCTCCTTGTAGACCCAGCTGGTGTTGAACTCTCTGTGTAGACCAGGCTGGCCTTGAACTCACAGAGATCCACCTGCCTCTGCCTCCCAAGTGCTGGGACTAAAGGCATGAGTGCATCCCACGCCCAGCCCTACACCATGTTTTAATACAATCAAAGTTCCAGTACTATAGGGCTAACAGCTTTTAGGTATTTATGCATTAACAAACAAATCATTGGATTGTGTCAGAACATGGATGATGGAGAAATGATGACAAGTCTATTGCTAAACTAGAGACGAACTATCCTCCCCTCCTCTTCTGTCTCATTATCTCATCTTCTACATCAAGCACACTACAATCCAAGAAGGTCTTTTTTCTCATTCTTTTGATTTTATATTACTCTAAAATATGCATACATACCCTCCACCCATATACCAGAAATTCCAAAGTCTGAAAATAAATGGTAGGTTAATTCTAGAACCTGCTGAGAGATTCACAATATAAGAGCACAGTTGTTTTAAGATCATGAGGAATATAACATTAACATTGCTCAGTTTGCCAAGAAGTAAATTTCAATTCTTCTTCTACTGCTAATTCAGGCACTTTAGGGGATGACTGTCCTAGTGCTGTCAGCACATCAGCATCTGGGTAGCTCATATGCATCCATGTGGCATGGCCCTCTGAAGAGCCCCCATGCACAGCAGAAGTCTCTGTCCAGGTTCCTTTTTGGAGAGCAAGGGGAAGTGAAGGTTTTCAGCTAATTTTCCTGAAAATCTATAGAGAAGACTAAAGTGGGGAATGAGCACTCTTTTTGAGACCGATCTGATATGTGAACTCTCTTGATGACAAAGACAGATGATAATCAGACAGAAGAAAAATAAAAGACCAAGGTAATTGTTTAGATATATGCCAAGTGGCCTCTGAGGAGAACGTGCCATGTTCCCGTGGTTAGTTTCTAGAGCCCAGGCCCTGTGGATGTCTTTTCTTGGATGGGATATTAACTTTCCAAGGGTTTTCTCTAGGGAAACTGAGCAGTCATCTGGCTGTTAACTATAACAGCCTTCACAGAGCCCCTTAGCCCACTCCCGCCTTTGGGCCCCAGCCCACACCTAAGGCAGCTGGGCTCCAACCAGTGGAGATGTCCAGGTCTATAGAAGCCACCAACACTCCATCCCAGCCTGACTTTTTGTTCTGTGGTGATGCTGCATGTCAGCAGCTCTGTTCCACACTGGGGCTGGTCCTCATCCACTCTAACGTGGGGTTGGGGCTGCTCCCTCTCATTCCCTACACAGGGCTCTTTGTATCTGATCTCTGGGGTAATGCTCACTGCTCTCAGACTCTATGACTAATATCCGTACTCTGCAGTTGGCATTGCTGGTACTGACTCCTTCCTCTTGGCTCTAGCCTGTGTCCATGACCCTCTGCAGAGACTCAGCCACCCCTCTAGGGTGGCCAACCACCTCTCCACAGTAGTCTATGATGCTGGTCACTCTGTGTCTTGACCTTGGGTAGGCCTGTGTCTGCCATGCTGTACGCAGAGATGCCCAGAGGAACACTCTACTATGTTGGAACACTCCTGACATGTTGTTGTCTCCCCACCCACTGTTCTGGGCTAAAAATTCTTCACCGAAATTTACAAAGTCATATAAAGTTTTCTTTGTTTAAATGTCCGTGTTTTTTTTTTTTTTTAAGAGTATACAACAAATGGTAATGGAGCAATTTGGAAGGTAGTGAGGATAATTATATTATTTCTTTCAAAATAATAGCCATAAACATCTTTCCACTAGCACTCCTGGAAATGGTTTGTGTATAATGTGTCTTGAAATATAATACAAATGCGGGCTGGAGAGATAGCCTAGCGGTTAAGAGCGCCGACCGCTCTTGCAGAGGACCCAGGTTCGATCCCCAGCACCCACATGGCGGCTGAGAACCGTCTGAAACTCCAATTCCAGGAGAACTCCAGTTCCAGGGGAATTCCGAGTCCCTCTTCTGACCTCCGCGGCATTGCACGACACGGGTGCACAGACTTGCATGCAGACAGTACATTCATGCACATACAGAAATAAATAAAATTAATTAAAAAATTTTAAAAAAAAAGAAATATAATACAAATGCAAATGAGAAACAAGACTTCCAAGTGCTGAGCGCCCCCTACTGGCATTTCCGTGTAAGCCTTTTAGGCAGACTCTGAGAACAAGCCCTGAATAAACAAATCTTAGATGAGTAAATTCTCCACCTCTTCAAACTTACACTGCCCTTGATTTAAAAAACAAGTTAAATTTTAGATGAACTGATCAACATATCAGAAAGTTCCTAATTTGGAAGACTCAGCTTGGCATAAGCTGAGTTCTGGAGATAAAATCCAGGCATGGTGTGAAAGCTGTGGTGTGGAAAATGAAAGGGAAGAGAAGAGGGAGGAGAGGGGAGGGGACAGAGGGGGGAAGGCAGGGAGGGGGGAGTGCATGCACTGTGATGATACAGGTTCCTTGGAACAAATTATTGAAATTCTTTCTATTAAATTATGAAAGCAGTCTTTCCATTGTTTCCATATTTTGTGATTGTAAAAATAAAGTCGTGTGCCTTCACAGTATGTACACAGCTATCAATCATTTTTAGAAAACATCATCTAATTGCTCAGATATATTTTAAATAATGTCATTGTCATAAAACAAGTATGGTCTCCCTATATACTACAAAAATGTTCAGAGGAAATAACAATATTCTCCAAAGCATTTTCACATTTAAAATTTCTGAAACATCAACAAAGCACAACTGTGGGGCTAGATAAATCCATTATGGCTGAGTATAAGAGAGCTGGCTCCTTACTCCATAACCTAGAATGTCTGAAGGACACGGGAGCCCTCGCACTCATCATACTGCAGCCCACCCCCCAGGGGAGTGTAGCTTGAAGTATAGCATTCCTAAGTATATCTCTCCTGAGGCATGTCTGCCCTGTCCTCAGGAGGCAAATGGCACAAGCCATAAGCTTATGGGGGGGGGGCGCTCTGGTACTCCTGCCGTCAAACTTAGCTGTTGCAGAATGCACGTGGGCTTTCCTGGTCAAAGATCCCGCCAAAACTACTCTATAAGTGCCTAAAGACCCCTGCAATAAAAGAGTTTGCTCACTGATGCTACTCCCAGGTCTCTCTTTGAGCCATCGGATTCATCACTGACTTGGGGACTGTCCTCTGCTCCTTCTCACCTCCCTCCTTGCAGCCCCTGCAGTCACACCACAGCTGGGCACTGCTGCCATACCTAGGGCAGAGAGGCTTGTGACAGGGAGGCAGGAACCTCATGACACAGAGGAAGCCAACACACAACTAAATGTTCTCAGGCTTCTTTTCTGATAATCTAAGCATCTATTTTTAGGATCTGTGTAATTTATTGAGTAGTTGGGTTAATGACTTCACTTGAATTGTGAATCCCTGGCAGACATATTTTTATGCCTATAATCTTGATGTGGTCATAGTAATGCACCTGTAATCTCAGGACTCAGGAGGCAGAGGCAGGAGGGTCAGGAAGTCCAGTCTGGGCTGCATAGTGAGTTCATCCTTGGGTACATAGCAAATTCAAGACCATCCTGAGCACAAGAGACCTCATCTCAAAACATTAAAAAAAATACCTTTCCTTTAAATCTTGTCACATTGGGGTTGGAGAGATGGCTCAGCCACTAAGAACACTGGTTGCTATTACAAAGGACCCAAGTTTGGTTTCCAGCATCCACATGTCTGCTAACAACCATTCCTAACTCTAGTTCCAGGAGATCCAAGCCTCTGTAGGCTTGTATACATGTGTATACATAGTTGGAAGTGAAACACTCATACATTCAAAATAAAAATAAATAAATCAAAACTTTTTTTAATCCTGTCCCCTTTACCATTCAAATGTCAAGCATTTGATAGGCCTAGTATTTAAAATGAGGTAGGTTCAGAAAAACAACCATCTATTCTCTTCCAGAAAATGAGGCAATCTCCTCCTTGTCACCCACTCAATAAGAGGAAATGCAAATTAGACCACATTGTGCTGAATCTTTAAAGCCTTAGCAGAGAGTGCACCTGGGGAAGAAAAGGGACAAGAGGACACAACACCAGTAACTAAGGCCACTCTTGGATCAAATTTGGTCACTGCTAAAAATGACTTTACCAAGTTTGATCAAAATATTGAGAACTTCAAAGAGCTTAATTGTTCACAAAATTTTAAAGTGGTAAATTTTTACCATACATGTCCCCACAGCTGTGAGGGTTGAGGGATGCATTAGTTCTCTTTCTACCCCTCGTTCTGCTATGTTCCTTAAGAACAGATGCTGATTTATCAGCTCTTTGCCTTCAATAGTTATGGATTATGTAGTGAAACCACATTCCACCTTCTTAATCATATAAAATTTAGTTTGGTATCACATAACTCTCATACTATATTTTATATATATATATAT
>VZQC01005652.1:328632-387644 GCA_009823505.1 Rhizomys pruinosus | reverse complement strand
TCCTCCTCTGTGAAGTCTCTATTCAGATCTTTGCTCCATCTTTTGAATGATTCATTTGTTTTCTTTCTTCTTTGTTTTTTGAGTAGCTTGTATACTCTGGAAATTAATGCTTTGTCAGATGTATCTGCTGTGAAGGTTTCCTCCCACTCTGTGGGTCTTCTCCTCACTTCCTTTATTGCTTCCTTTGATGTACAGAAGCTTTTGAGTTTAATGAGGTCCCATTTGTCAATTGTCGATCTTATTTCTTGTGCAGCTGCTGTCTGATTTAGGAAGTCTTTTCCTACACCTATGTCTTGTAGTCTGCTGCCAAGCTTCTCTTCTATCACCTCCAGAGTTTGGGGTTTCACATTGAGGTCTTTGGTCCATCTGGAGTTGACCTTTGTACAAGGTGAGAGGTAGGGGTTTAATTTCATTCTTCTACAAGTGGTGATCCAGTTTTGCCAACACCACTTGCTGAAGATGCTGTCTTTCCTCCATTGTGTATTCTTGGCCCCCTTGTCAAATATGAGGTGGCTGAAATTGTATGAGCTCAGGTTTGGATCTTCAGTTTTATTCCATTGGTCAACTGGTCTGTTTTTGTGCCAGTACCAAGCTGTTTTTATGACTATAGCCCTGTAGTATAGTTTGATGTCTGGTATAGCGATCCCCCCTGTATTGCTCTTTTCACTCAGGGTTGCTTTGGCTATTCGGGGTCTTTTGTTTTTCCAAATGAAATTGAGGATTTTTTTTTCCAAGCCTGTGAAGAAACTCTTGGGGATTTTGATTGGGATTGCATTAAATCTGTACACTAGTTTGGGTAGGATGGACATTTTTACTATATTTATTTTCCCAATCCATGAGCATGGGAGGTTTGTCCATCTTCTGATGTCTTCCTCAATTTCCTTTTTCAGGGGTTTAAAATTTTTGTTGTAGAGATCCTTGGTGTCTTTGGTTAGGTTTGTTCCTAGGTATTTTATTGTTTTTGAGGCTATTGTGAGTGGGAAGGTCTCTTTGAATTCTTTCTCCAGTTGCTTGTTCTTGGTGTAAAGAAAGGCCATTGATTTTTTTAGGTTAATTTTGTATCCTGCCACTTTGCTGAAGCTGTTAATCGTTTCTAGGAGTTTTCTGGTGGAGTTTTTAGCATCCCTTATGTAAACAATCATATCATCAGCAAATAAGGATAGCTTGACTTCCTCTTTTCCAATTAGTACTCCTTTAATTTCATTTTCTTGTCTTATTGCTCTAGCAAGTGTTCCAAGCACTATATTGAAGAGGAATGGTGACAGGGGGAAGCCTTGCTGAGTTCCTACCTTTAAAGGGAATGTTTCTGTTGCTTCCCCATTTAGGATAATATTGGCTGTGGGTTTCCTGTATATGGCTTTGATTACATTGAGGAATGATCCCTCCAATCCAAGGAGATATTGGCCAGGAGATCCACGCTCCCCCAAAAGGTAAGGCTTCTTGCCTGTAAACTAGGATACCTGCAAGAAGAGAGGTGATAAGGCCCTGCTGTCGAAGACCTGATGTAAGCATGGGAAAGATGTATTGAGACCACACTTCCAAGTGAACAGTTAGTCTCTGGAATACCAGAGAGTGTTACCAAAGGTCACTAAACCAATAAAGCAAATATTGGTCTCCTTGAGTCAAGCAAGACTCCTCCGTCAGCATCAGCTACACCTCACCTGCCTGGAAATACTGTGCATCAGTGGCAGCCATATGTCTGTATATCCCAAATCTAATTGGCTATTAGCTCTCTCCTTGGAGGAATAATTCATAGCTGATGCGACAAGCTTACATCCTCTAGTGGTTAGGAGATATTATAAGCCACAGTAAGACCTTGTCATCTTTTACAGAAAAACTATAATTCATGGATTAGCATACCATCCAAACATCTGTGCCTATACCAAAGTAACCTACCATAACAATTAGTACTGTTTAAATACCTACATATCTAATTGCTTGTGCTTCATTAGTAGGACTGAAAGGTTATTTCTGGACAAACTATCAATCCATGAAAGGAAACAGCCAGAACTGATCAGAGTCCAAAACACATCTCCAGAAAAAGTAGACTGTTTTGCTTCTCATCCACCTGTGCCCCTTTTCTAAGCCTAGGGAACAATCTGTGGAAGAGGGGCCATGGTAGAATATAAGGGCTGTGATTGGGGCGAATGGTGAAACTACAACAATAGCCTGGAAACTTATTTGATCAACATGTTTGCACATATAAGCCCCACCAGCTGGATGGTGGAAGCCTTGGGCTGTGTGGGTTTGGGCATAGCTGCTTGCAAATTGGTTTTACAAGAAGGATGCTTATACTCATAACATATTACTTATTGTTAAAAAAATGAAATTAAAAAAAGACAAAGGCCGGGCATGGTGATGCACGCCTTTAATCTCAGCATTTGGGAGGCAGAGGCAGGAGGATCTCTGTGAGTTCAAGGCCAGTCTGGTCTACATAGCAAGCTCCAGGCCAGCTGGGACTAAAGGGAGACCCTGTCTCAAAAAAAAGACAAAAAAGGGGTTCTACATTGGTTGATTAGACCCCAGCAGATGAACGTGTACCAAGGGACATATGCATACACAAATTTAACTCAATAGGCCTTAGTATATATGACAGTATGAACCCCAGTGTAGGGGCATGGGAGATGCCAAAGGTGGAGGAAGTCTAAATATGATAAAGATATAAAAATAATAATAATAATTTTAAAATACTATATCTAAGAAAAGAATAAATGCAAATGGACACTAGATGTTTGAAAAAAGTGTTCAACAACCTTAGCCACAAGAAAATCAGAATTAAAACTACTTTGGAAATCCATCTCACCCCATTCAGAATGACTATCATCAAAACATAAATGATAAATGCTGGTGAGAATTGTTCATTGTTGGTGAGAATGCAAACTTCATAGTCATTATGAAAATCAGTATGGAAGCTTCTTAAAAATAAAACCACTCTGCAACCCAGCTGTACCACTTGTGCATGTATATCCAAAGATGTCTAAATGAACATGCCACAGAGATACTTGCACATTCATGTTGACTGCTGTGCTATGTGAAATACACAACAACCAAGAAATGGAGCTGTGGTGGTTTGAATGAGTGTCCCCCATAGGCTTTAAGTATTCAGACATTTTGTCTCCAGTTGGTGGCACTGTTTTTGGAGGTCTTAGAAGGTGTGGCCATGCTAGAGGAAGTATGTCACTGGGGGCAGGCTTAGTGAGTTTAACAAGCCTTGTGGTCTCCAGTCGCTCTCTCTGCTTCCTGTGCTCACTGCAAGATGTGCCCCTCGGCATGCTGCTCCAGCTACAGCCACCATGCCTCCCGCCACAATGGACTCTAATTCCCTGGAACCGTCAATTGGAAGCTCAAATAAACTCTTCCTTTTATAAGTTCCTTTGGTCATTGTATTAGTCACTTTTCTGTTGCTGTGATAAAACACCATTACCAAGGAACTTATAAAAGGGAGAGTTTATTTGAGCTTATGATTGACGGTTCCAAGGAATTAGAGTCCATTGTGGTGGGAGGCATGGTGGCTGGAGACTGGAGCGGCAAACCGAGGGTCACATCTTGCAATGAACACAGGAAGCAGGGAGGAAGCAACTGGAGACCACGAGGCTTGTTAAAACTCACTAAGCCCGCCCCCAGTGACACACTTCCTCCAGCACGGCCACACCTTCTAAGACCTCCAAAAACAGCGCCACCAACTGGAGACAAAATGTCTGAATACTTACGGCCTATGGGGGACACTCATCCAAACCACCACAGTCATGGTGTTTCATCACAGCAACAGAAAAGTGACTAATACAGGAGCCCATCTAGATGTCCATCCACAGGTGACTGGATGAAGACTGCAGGAACATACACACTATGGAATTTTATTAAACTATGAAGAAAAATGAAACAATGCAATTTGTTGGAAAAACCAGTGCAACTTAACATCATTATTAGGCAAAATATCCCAGACTCAGAAAGACAAATAACACTGGTTTTCTCTCATATGCAGTGTCTAGACTTCAATTTATGTTATGTACATAAGTGTATATGTGTGTGTAAGTCATGAAAGTAGATATGGGACCACAAGAGGAGAAAAGAACATTAAGGTAGAGGCAAGGATTGGGGGGATACTGGAATTTATGTGACACATAAGAACGAAGGACTATTTGTGAAGAAGAAGAAGAAGAAGAAGAAGAAGAAGAAGAAGAAGAAGAAGAAGAAGAAGACAATCAAGAGGGGTTGGAGAGAAAGAAAGATGTGGGGAAGATGGTTAAGAAAAAAAGGATGGCATTATATATATTATAATATATATATATATATATAATGTTTGAAAGTGTCATAATGAAATCCATCATTTGGGTGCTAATAAAGAATTAATTAGAATGCACAGAGCTTAGATCGGGGATTTCCCAGGACCACCTGAGCACAGGTAGGAGCCGGGCCCTTCAGCCAGGCGAATTGTTGGATAATTCTATCACTGGATTGTTGGATAATTGTTTCACTGGTCTGTTGGGTAATTAAATCATTGTCTTGTGGGAGTGGAACTGTTGCCACTGTGAGACTTGAGTGCACAGAGCTTAGATAGGGAATTTCCCAGGAACACCTGAAGCACAGAGTATGAGACTCAGGCTAAGCCAGGCTTATCCTCCCCTCCCCCACAACTGGAATTCCTGAGGGAGTGTCCAAGTGGATTCTTTGGAGAACCTTCAGAACAGAAAGGGAAGAATGAGTTAGACTTCCAATATATAAACAAAATTGAAAGCCTAAAACTTAGACAAGTCAACACTCCATAAACAAGGACAAAAACAAATCAAACAAACAAACAAACAATGAAGGCACCTGAAGGAAGCAAGCAAAGCAAGCCTTCAAACACAGTGAAGAGGCATTTGGGATTCACATTGGAATACAGGCAAAGAGAAACCCACATGACAACGAAGGGACAACATGGGAAAGGTGCAGGATAATTCCACACCAAGCTCTACAAAGCTTGTGGGAGATTCCTACAGTGGGATCCCCCGGGGATGGCCCAAGACACAGATCTTAGAGGAACAATTTCAGAAACAGTCAAAGAAATCAAAGGATATAAAGAACAAGTCAGGCAAGCGCAGTGGCATATGCCTTTAATCCTAGCACTTGAGAGGCAGAGGCAGGTGGATCTTTGTGAGTTCAAGGCCAGCCTGGTCTACAGAGTGAGTTCCAGGACAAGCTGGGGCTACAAGGAGACCCTGTCTCAAAAAGACAAAAAAATAAATAAATAAAGAACAAGGCATAGAACTAAGAAGAGAGAATGAAAAACTCAAGAAAGACCTAGAGGGAGAAAATGACAAAAGATGGAAGGAAGTGGAAACACTGAAAAAGTAAACCAACCAGTGAAACAAGGAGGTACAGAAAGAGATTGAGAAGCTCCAAAAGGAAGTGAAAATACTAAAGAAATTACAAGATGAAATGAAAAAGGAAATCAAACACTCATCCAAGAGGAGAGGAACAGAAAAAGCCTCAAAAGTAGAATGGAGGAAGCAGAGCAAAGAATATCAGACCTGGAAGATAACACAGAACAACTAAAAAGCTCAAGTAAAGATTATGAAAAATTGGGGCTGGAGATATGGCTCAGTGATTAAGAGAGCACCGACTGCTCTTGCAGAGGACCCAGGTTCGATTCCCAGCACCCACATGGCAGCTAAGAACCGTCTTTAACTCCAGTTCCAGGGAAATCCGACACCCTCTTCTGACCTTCACAGCATTTCACAACACAGGTGCACCAACATACATGCAGACAATACATTCATACACATAAGAAAAAAATAAATAAATAAATAAATAAATACAATTTTTTAAAAAGACTATGAAAAATTTTTAAATACACAAAAATGGAACAGCCAGGAATTGTGGGACACTATGAAAAGATCAAACCTCCATATCATAGGCATAGAGGAAGGAAAAGGATCCCAAGAGAATTATATTGAACATATCTTCAACAAAATAATAGAAAATTTCCCCAAATTAAAAAAAGACAAACCGCCAGGCGTGGTGGCACATGCCTTTAATCTTAGCACTCAGGAGGCAGAGGCAGGCAAATCTTTGTGAGTTCAAGGCCAGCCTGGTCTAGAGAGTAAGTTCCAGGATAGCTGGGGCTGCAGGGAGACCCTGTCTCCAAAAAGACCAAAAAAAAAAAAAATACAAATTCAAGAAGCATATAGAACTCCAAATAGACAAGATCAGAAAAGAAACTTTCCATGCCACATCATAGTTAAAATGCTAGACATGCAAAACAAAAAATTCTGAAAGCCACAAGAGAAAAACAACAAGTTACATATAAGGGGAAACCCATCAGAATTACAACTGATTTCTCAGTGCAGACTATGAAAGCAAGAAGAACATGGAGCAAAGCATTCCCAGTGTTAAAGGACTATAGATGCCAACCCAGGTTACTATACCCAGCAAAAATGTCAATTATAGTTGAAGAAGAGAGAACAATCTTCCATGACATAAATAAGATGATAGGATACATGTCCTGAAAACCAACCCTTCAGAGAATACTTGAAGCAATTCAAAGGACAGAAGAAAGGAGCACCTGTCCCCAGGCACCTAAATGAGAAATTAATAAAAGCATAACTACAGAAATAGAAACCTAGAGTTGGAGAGCTGGTGCAACTAGTAAAGGCTCAGACTCACAACCAGAAGTAGAAACCTAGACCAAAAACGCAAATGGATAATAAGGTAAAAGGAAGCAATACACATCTTTCAGTTATAACCTTAAATATTAATGGAATAAACACTCCAATCAAAAGACATAGACTGGGAGACTGGATTAGGAAATAGAACTCATCTATATGCTGTCTACAAGAAACCCATCTTACCCTCAAGGATGGACACCAACTTATAGTGAAAGGATGGAAAAAAATATTCCAAGCAAACAGCACCAAAAAAAGAAAGCAGGTGTTGCTATTTTAATATGAGACAAAATGGACTTCAAAGGAAAAGAAATCAGAAGAGACAAAGAGGGCCATTACATCTTTATCAAAGAAACAATTGACCATGAAGATTTCACAATCATGAATATATATGCACCCAACTCTGGTGCAACAAACTTTATAAAGACAATTCTCCAGAACCTCAAGGCACAGATTAATCCCAGCACATTCATAGTGGGGACTTCAATATCCCACTGAGCCATTTAGACAGGTCAACAGGACAAAGAATAAACAGAGAGACATCTGAACTGAATGATATAAATCAAATGGACCTCACAGACATCTACCAAATATTCCACCCAAATACCAGAGAATACACTTTCTACTCAGCACCCCACGGAACATTCTCTGAAATAGACCATATACTGGGACACAGAAGAAACCTCAACAAATACAAAAAGATTGAAATAAATGTATTCTATCAGACCACAGTGCAATAAAGCTCAATAGCAACACCAGGATAAGCCCTACTGCCTACAAGAACACATGGAGGCTAAACAACACACTCCTGAATAATGAATGGGCCAAGGAAGAAATAAAGAAAGAAATAAAAATATTCCTGGAACTGAATGACAATAATAATACAATACAACAAAACCTATGGTATACTTTAAAAGCATTCCTAAGAGGTAAGTTTATAGCCCTGGGTGACTACATTAAAAAAAAAAAAAACAGAAAAAGCACAAGTGAATGATCTAACACTGCAACTAAAAACACTTGAGAGACAGGGGCTGGAGAGATGGCCTAGCGGTTAAGAGCTCTGACTGCTCTTGCAGAGGACCCAGGGTTCAATCCCCAGCATCCACATGGCGGCTGAGAACCGTCTTCAACTCCAGTTCCAGGGGAATCCAACACCCTCTTCTGACCTCTGTTGCATTGCACGACATGGGTGCACAAACCTACATGCAGACAGTACATTCAAACACATAAAAATAAATAAATAAATAAATAAATAAATAAATAAATAAATAAGCTAAAAAAAACCACTTGAGAGACAACAAATGAACCCTAAACCCAACAGACTGGAAGAAATAACAAAAATCAGAGCAGAAATCAATGAAATAGAAACAAGAAAACAATACAAAAAAATCAATGAATCCAAAAGGTGGTTCTTTGAGAGAATAAACAAGATAGACAGGTCTCTAGCCCAGTTAACCAAAAGAAAGAACAACTCCAAATCAATACAATCCATGATGAAAGGGGTAATATCACAACAGACAATGAAAACATCCAGACAATCATACTGGAATACTTCAAAAACCTATACTCTACTACGTTTGAAAACCTAGGAGAAATGGATGAAAATCTGAAATCCTGGGAATTACCAAAGCTTAACCAAAAAGAGATCGACAGCTTAAACAGACCCATAATATATGAAGAAACTGAAGATGTAATAAGTAGCCTCCCAACTAAAAAAGCCCAGGCCCAGATGGTTTCACTGCAGAATTCTATAAAACATTTCAAAAAGACTTACAACCATTATTACTCAAATTGTTTAGAAGGATACAAACAGAGGGAATTCTCCCAAATTCCTTCTATGAAGCCAGCATCATTCTATTACCAAAACCAGGCAAAGATACAACCAAAAAGGAGAACTATAGACCCATCTCATTAATGAACACAGATGCAAAAATTCTCAACAAAATACTTGCAAACCGCATACAGACCCACATCAAGAAGATCATCCATCAGGACCAAGTTTGATTCATACCAGAAATGCAGGGATGGTTCAACATACGAAAATCGATAAATATCATCAAGCATATGAATGGACTGAAAGACAAAAACCGCACAATCATCTCAATTGATGCAGAAAAAGCCGAAGACAAAAACCGCACAATCATCTCAATTGATGCAGAAAAAGCCTTTGACAAAATCCAGCATTCTTCATGCTTAAAGTCCTAGAGGGAATTGGATTGGAGGGATCATTCCTCAATGTAATCAAAGCCATATACAGGAAACCCACAGCCAACATCATCCTAAATGGAGAAAAGACAGAAGCATTTCCCTTAAAGGTAGGAACTCTGCAAGGCTGCCCCCTGTCACCACTCCTCTTCAATATAGTGCTTGAAACCCTTGCTAGGGCAATAAGGCAAGAAAAGGAAATTAAAGGAGTACTAGTTGGAAAAAGGGGAACTCAAGCTATCACTTTTTGCTGATGATATGATTGTTTACCTAAGAGATGCTAAAAACTCCACCAGAAAACTCCTAGAAACGATTAAGAGTTTCAGTAAAGTGGCGGGATACAAAATTAACCTAGAAAAATCAGTAGCCTTTCTTTACTCCAACAACAAGCAACTGAAGAAAGAATACAAAGAGACCTCCCCACTCACAATAGCCTCAAAAACAGTAAAATACCTAGGAACAAACCTAACCAAAGACACCAAAGATCTCTACAAAAAAAAAAAAAATGTTTAACCCCTGAAGAAGGAAATTGAAGAAGACATCAGAAGATGGAAAGACCTCCCAAGCGAAGAGCCAGAACCAATCCAAGTGCCCCTCAACTGACAAGTGGATAGAGAAAATGTGGTACATCTACACAATGGAGTTCTATGCAGCAGTAAAGAAAGATAAAGTCATGAATTTTGCAGGTAAATGGATGGAGCTAGAAGATATCACGCTAAGTGAAGTAACACAGTCCCAGAAAAACAAACAACAAATAGTATCCCTCATCTTGGATGCTAGTGCCAATTACCTGTATGACAAACTGAGCAACGTTAATGTGATCTGAAAACAACTGTGCTCTTATATTGTGAACCCCTTAAAAAATAAATAAATAAAAAGTTTTTTAAAAAAATACATAATTAGCTACCAGAAATTCATTGTTAAGATTTCAGTTAACAGCTAGGAAAGAGTACATTATTTTGTTGTTATTGTTGTTGTTTGTTTGTTTTTTATTATATTTTAAGGGATTCTCAATATAAGAGGATGGTTGTTTTCAGATCACATTGATGTTGCTCAGTTTGCCATACAATTAGGTAATTGGTGCTAGCATCCACAGATGAGTGATACCATTCATCGTTTGTTTTTCTGGGACTGTGTTACTTCATTCGGCATGATATCTTCTAGCTCCAGGGAAATAGTACTTTGAAATCAAGTATTGGATGAAACTTTTGATATTACTTAGTTCCAGTATTTCTTCTTCCAAATGAAAAAATGAGTCCTTGTGGCAATAATCCATGAGACTATAGAAACTGCTACCTCATCCCCTGACTTACGAGACATGTGCAAGGAGCTTCTAATTCAAGAGTGCAAGGATCTTCTAATTCAAGATCTTAAAAAAAGGAAGAAGAAGAAGAAGAATTAATTAACATATCTTAAAAGAAAAAATAAAGTTAATCACTGTGCTACATTCTGCTTCACCACACCCTCTCTTGGTCTCACTGTGCTTGTAGAATTATATGAAGCTGTGGGGGAGGTCATTTATGTAGTGGATCTTGTGCCCTGCACAAATCTAGTGTACTGTTAACAAATACATGACTAACCTGACAGATTAGCTGCCATAAAATTGTCCTTGGAAGGCAATATGGCAGAGTTCTTAGGTAATATATACATATTTTTTATTTATTTATTATTTATTATTTTTACGTGTATGAGTGTACCGTCTGCATGAAGTTTGGTGCACCTGTGTCATGCCATGCCACAGAGGTCAGAAGAGGGCTTCAGATTCCCCTGGAACTGGAGTTAAAGATGGTTCTTAACTGCCCTGTGGGTGCTGGGAATTGAACCTGGGTTCTATGAAAGAGCAGTTGGTGATCTTAACTGCTGAGCCATCTCTCCAGCCCCAATACACATTTTAACAAGTCTCAACAGAAATTTGCAAATGTTTCCTCAGAAGTAACTCACAGGCCCCTACGAATCTCCACCCTTACCTCACTTTGAGCATTACAGGTCTGTTTTCTATTGCTTTTTATTTCTGCATGCTCCCTTAAAAAAAAAAGAACTTTTGCTTATTCCCTTTAGCTAAGAGTCTGCAAATGGGCTAATGAAAATCAGACTAGCGATGTTTAGAAGACTAGCTTTTCAGGACCTTCATGCTCTCCAAAGTTTCCACCTAATCTGATTATGCACAGCCAAGACCAGCTGTGACAACCCACAGGGAAATTAAAATATAATGACTCCATACTTTTAGCTGTGACTTTCCACAGCTGAAGTTTTCTTGCTTCCTCCCACCACCCAACTGCCCAACTCCAAGCCCGTCCCTCTGGATTCTCTTCCCTCAAATGTATGTGTAAAAGCTTGTTCCAGCTTATCAACAGAGGACACGCATTCATTACCTTCTTCCAAACAAGGTTCCCCAGGGCCACCTGTACTTCACTCAATTGCTCCCTGGTGCACATTCTCAGTTCAGCAGACCTGACCTGTGCCACTCTAAGTAAAGCTTCATCTGAGGTTAGCAGAGGGTTCACATCTCCTTCTGAGGTCTTCAGTTTCATTTCTTACAGACCAGAAAAATCCAGGACTTCTCTACCCAGTCTTCTGCTATTCATCTTGCAGGAAAAAAATGTTGACTGCCAGAAAAAAATTCTGATCCAGCTTTAGTCTGAATGAGTTGAAGAGGAAAGATCAGGTCCCTGCTGCTGAGTAGGGACAGGAAAGCAGAAGCCTGCTTCCTATGAGGAGAAGCACTAGAAGCTTGTGGATTTCTGTAACGCAGTAAAGGTGATAGCAGACAATGTAGAAAGTACAATATTTACATTATTTTATAATTATGTGGCTTCTGATTTTTACTACCCCTGGGGATATTAGCGTTAAATTCCTACCATAACCATTTGGATAGTCAATTTTAAATATGTGTTCCATGATTGTAACTTCATTAACTGCTTGGTTGTGAAGCTTGAAGCTGAAGCAGGAGTGAATGTTCAACCTCTTCCTGATGACTCCAGGTTGGTAACTAGACAGGCAACAGTATCCAGAGAACTGTGTAAACTTTCTGTTTGTTTGTTCATTCATTTCATCGATTGATAGATTGATTGATTGATTGATTGATTGATTGATTGATTGACTGAAACAGAATCTCCCTAAATCTTTAGCTAGCCTGGAACCCACTATGCAAATCAGGCTGGCCTCCAAATCAGAGATCCACCTCTGTATAACTTTTCATGATCCCTAATTCCAACACCAACCCCCTAGGAGCTCATGATGCAAATTTAGTGTGTTGTAACATCTGAAAAAATTTAAAATGTAATAAAGTTGAAAATATATTGTATGCAGTAAAAAGTATCCTGCAGAACTTTTACATAAACATGTTTACCTTAAAACATATTTAAAATTTAGTTATGATCTTTTGCTTGAAAGTTGCTGTTTTATTCATGTATGTAAAATAAGAACTAGGAAAAGCCCTCAATAATCAGTAAGGACACTCCCAGATAATGTGATTCTTTAACCACATGGGTTCACAAAGAGACTTGAACTGCGCATGAAGTAGCCAAATATGGATTCTGGTTAAAACCCCTGAACCAACTAGTACTGGTGACACGTGCTGGATCCCATCACTTGAGAGGTAGAGGCAGGAAAATCAGTTCAAGGTCATCCTTGGCTATGCATAACGAGTTTGAGGCAAGCCTGGCTACATGAGACCTAGCCTCTGAAAAAGGGAGAGAGGCAGAGAGAGAGAAAGGAGGAAGAGAAAGAAAGAAAGAAAGAAAGGAAGGAAGGAAGGAAGGAAGGAAGGAAGGAAGGAAGGAAGGAAGGAAGGAAGGAAGGAAGGAGGGAGAGAGAGAGAGAGAGAGAGAGAGAAAGAAAGAAAGAAAGAAAGAAAGAAAGAAAGAAAGAAAGAAAGAAAGAAAGAAAGAAAGAAAGAAAGAAAGAAAGAAAGAAAGACAGCAACAGAGAAAGAAGCCCTAGGTCACAATTTTATGTTTTCTACAAAAAGTCACAGTAACATATACAAAATCTAATCTAGAAATTAATGAATCTCTTCTTTAAAATGCCTGCTTTAAATATTCCTCAAAACGCTAATAGAGTCTTCTCATTCTTATAGGAAAGCAAAACTCCAGATCTGAGGATTCTAAATGCATTTGTATGAGTATACATATGTCTTGTTCTAAATCTAATATATTACTGACCCCTCAGCAGGTATGTAGAACATTTCAAATGACAATGTGACATATCCCTAGTGCACTGATTTGCATCCACTAATGGACAAACATATTCAAAGAAGATACAACTGTTTTAAGTAGAAATGGAGAGCTGGTACTTTTTTTAGCAAAAAGGAAATTAGGAGAGTTGAATTAAGAAGGAACATGAATGGTTACTATATCGTATGAAAAAGATAAATAAACAAAAAGAGAATCCAGGAGGAGGACTTGTTAAGCATAGGAAGATGGAGATGATTAGAGTCAATGCAAAGGAAAGCTTGGGAAAATAAATCACGACTATTCTGAAAGGAGGCCACAGCTGGAGGCATTCTTTTATTTTTTTCTGAAGAATCTTGGAACATTTTTAATATATTTTTATTGTTATTAAACTTTTTCATACATCATTTCTCAATCCAATTTAGACTCATTTCCCTTTCCATGCCCCCCACCCCACCCGAGTTCAGGTATTCTGTCATACTTGTCTTGCATATTTTTCTGAGTCTTTCCAGAGTTTTTTTCAAAGCAGAGGATTATTGTTTTAGGGAGAACTTCACTGTTTCAGTCAGGTTTTTTTTTTTGTCCCAGTTCTTTTGTTGTTTTTGTTGTTCCCTCCAACTTGTATTGCTTCAACGTAATGTGTGTGTGTCTCACTTATTCTAAAATTATGTCATTTGAAAACAAACTGTATGTTATTTCCAAATCATATTTCAAGAGTCACATTTTTCCATTTTGATTTTATATTACTCTAAAATATGCATACATACCCTCCACCCATATACCAAAATTCCAAAGTCTGAAAATAAATGGTAGATTAATTCTAAAACCTGTTAAGGAATTCACAATATAAGAGCACAGTTGCTTTTCTTTTTTAATTTTTTTTATTTTATATTATTCCAAAATGTGTATATACACTTCACACATAAGTCAAAATTAAAAATTCTGAAAATAAACTGTATGTTGATTCCTAAACACATTTAGAGATTCACATTTTAACAGTAAGTTTGCATGCAGGTATAAAGTTGTGTAACTTTACATTCTTTTTTTAGAATATGACTACATATCCTCCATCTATATATGGTAATTACACTGTGTGAGTATAAGTGGTAAGACAATTCTAGAGCTCATTTATAGATTCACATTGTAATAGCACAGTTGCTTTCAGATACAATGAAATATAATAATAAAGTTGCTCAGTTTGACTGTCAACTGGGGATTTGGTGTTAGCATCCACAAATGAGGGAAACAATTTGCCTTTTTTTTTCTGGGACTGTGTTACTTCACTTGGTATAATTGCTTCGAGTTCTATCCATTTAGCAGCAAAGCTCATGATATCATATTTCTTTACTGCTGCATAGAACTCCATTTTGTAGATGTACCACATTTTTGTTATCCAGTCATCAACTGAGGGGCATTTGGGTTGGTTCCAGCTCTTTACTATTGTGAAGAGAGCTACAATAAACATAGCTGTGCATGTATCTTTATGGTAGGATGTGTCTTGTGGGTATATACCCAGGAGTGGTATGGCTAGGTCAGGTGGTAGACTCATTTTGAGTTTGTTTGTTTTTTTTATTAATTTTATTTATTTCTGTATGTGTATGAATGTACTGTCTGCATGCAAGTCTGTGCACCCGTGTCGTGCAATGCCGCAGAGGTCAGAAGAGGGTCTTGGATTCCCCTGGAACTGGAGTTCTCCTGGAATTGGAGCTTCAGACGGTTCTCAGCCGCCATATGGGTGCTGGGGATCGAACCCGGGTCCTCTGTAAGAGCGGTCGGCGCTCTTAACCGCTAGGCCATCTCTCCAGCCCCCTCATTTTGAGTTTTTTAAGGGTTCTACACACTGATTTCTACAGTGGTTGTACCAGTTTACATTCCCACCAGCAGTGGATGAGTGTTCCCTTTCCCCACAACCTCTCCAGCATTTGGTGACTTTTGTGTTCTTGATCTTGGCTAGTCTTATTGGAGTGAGATGATACATTAGTCTGGTTTTAATTTGCATTTCCTTAATTATTAGCAATGTTGAACACTTTTTTAAGATGTTTTCAGCCATCTTTACTTCCTTACTGATGAAGTCTCTGTTCAGCTCTTTACTCTGTCTTTTGAGTAGGTCATTTGTTTTCTTCTTTGTTTTTTAAGTAGCTTATATATTCTGGATGTTAATGCTTTGTCTGATGTATCAGTGATGAAGGTTTCCTCCAACTCTGTGGGTTTTCTCTTCACTTCCTTGATTGTTTCTTTTGCTGTACAAAAGCTTTTGAGTTTGATGAGGTCCCACTTGTCAGCTATTGTCTTTATTTCCTGTGCAGCTGCTGTTTGATTTAGAAAGTCTTTTCCTAAGCCTATGTCTTGTAGGTTGCTGCCTACTTTTTCTTCTATCACCTTCAGGGTTTCAGGTTTTAGGTTAGATCTTTGATCCACTTGGAGTTGATTTTTGTACAGGGTGAGAGGTAGGGGTTTAATTTTGTTCTTCTACAAATGGTGATCCAGTTTTGCCAACACCATTTGCTGAAGATGCTATCTTTCCTCCATTGAGCTTTCTTGGCCCCTTTGTCAAATATGAGGTGCCTGAAGTTATATGAGCTCAAGTTTTGATCTTCAATTTTGTTCCATTGGCCAATGGTTTTGTTTTTTGTTTGTTTGTTTGTTTGTTTGTTTGTTTGTTTTTGTCAGTACCAGGCTGTCTTTATGACTATAGCCCTGTAATATAGCTTGAAGTCTGGTAATGTAATCCCCCAGTGTTGCACTTTTCACTCAGGGTTGCTTTAGCTAATCGGGGTCTTTTGTTTTTCCATATGAATTTAAGGATTTTTTTTCTAAGTCTGTGAAAAAGCTCATGAGGATTTTTATTGGGATTGCATTGAATCTGTATATTAATTTGGGAAGAATGGACATTTTTACTATATTAATTTTTCAAATCCATGAGCATAGGAGGTCTTTCCATCTTTTGATGTCATTTTCAATCTCCTTCTTCAGGGTTTTAAAATTTTTGTTGTAGGGGTCTTTGGTGTCTTTGGTTAGGTTTGTTCCTAGGGTTTTTTTTGTTTTGTTTTGTTTTGTTTGTTTGTTTGTTTTTTGAGGCTATCGTGATTGGGAAGGTCTCCTTATATTCCTTCTCCAGTTTCTTATTGTTGGTGTAAAGGAAGGCTACTGATTTTTCTAGGTTAATTTTGTATCCTGCCACTTTACTGAAACTCTTAATTGTTTCTAAGAGTTTTCTGATGGAGTTTTTAGCATCCCTTAGGTAAACTATCATATCATCTGCAAAAAGGGATAGCTTGACTTCCTCTTTTCCAATTAGTACTCCTTTAATTTCACTTTCTTGCCTTATTGCCCTATCGAGCATTTCAAGCACTATATTCAAGAGGAGTGGAGATAGTGGACAGCCCTGCTGTGTTCCTGCCTTTAAGGGGAATGCTTCCAACTTTTCTCCATTTAGGATGATGTTGGCTGTGGGTTTCTTGTATATGGCTTTGATTACATTGAGGAATGATCCTTCCAGTCCAATTCCCTCTAAGACTTTAAGCATGAAGGGATGCTGGATTTTGTCAAAAGATTTTTCTGCATCAATTGAGATGATTGTGTGGTTTTCGTCTTTAAGTCCATTTATGTGTTTTATGATGTTTCTTGATTTATGTATGTTGAACCATCCCTGCATCTCTGGTATGAATCCAATGAATCCAACCTGGTCATGATGGATGATATTTTTGATGTGGGTCTGTACGCAATTTGCAAGTATTTTGTTGAGAATTTTTGCATCTGTGTTCATCAATGATATGGGTCTATAGTTTTCTTTCTTGTTTGTGTCTTTGCCTGGTTTGGGTATTAGATTGATGCTGTCTTCATAGAAGGAATTTGGGATAGTTCCCTCTGTCTGTATCCTTCCGAAAAGTTTGAGTAGTAATGGTTGTAAGAACTCTTTAAATGTTTTATAGAATTCTGCTGTGAAACCATCTAGGCCTGGGCTTTTTTAGTTGGGAGGCTTTTTATTACATCTTCAGTTTCTCAGGTGTTATGGATCTGTTTAAGCTGTCACTCTCTTCTTGGTTAAGCTTTGGAGAATTCCAGGATTTCAGATTTCATCCATTTCTCTTAGATTTAGTACAGTATAGGTTTTTGAAGTATTCTCGTATGATTGTCTGGATCTTTTCTTTATCTGTTGTGATGTTTCCCGTTTCATCACAAATGCTATTGATTTGGAGTTGCTTTCTTTCTTTTGGTTAACTGGGCTAGAGGTCTGTCTATTTTGTTTATCTTTTCAAAGAACCAGCTTTGGATTCATTGATTTTTTTTTTTTGGTATTATTTTCTTCGTTTCTATTTCACTGATTTCTGCTCTGATTTTTGTTATCTTTTGTTAACTGATGTCATATAGCCACTTCCTACTGAAGTGAAGAAGGAAGATCACAAGATCAGGAAGTTCAGAAAGTTACAAGACTCCCAGTGCCCCTGCCTAAGGTTGTATAACAATTGAGGGGGACACTCTGGTGCAGGTGCCTGTAGCTTGCATAGGAACTCAGTGATGCTGCTTTCATGAGCCATCGCCCATGTTCAGATGGGCTTTTTTGTAGCACAGCTGCTTTCAAGTAACCCATGTGCCTGGAAGTAATGGTTCACCAAGATACCTTTGGGCAGACCCACTTCTTTTGTCTGTTAGCAGTATCCTATCCAGAATGAATAGACATTGGTTCCTCTTCAGGAAAAGTCACTCCACAGCTAACCACGCAAACTTATTGGACATTGTGAGGCAGACAATGCAAGCCCTGGAGAGAGCTCCATGTGTAGAAAGAACTTCCCTGGATAGGACACATGGAGCCAGGAGGGACTCCACATGAATAGAATGGACCATTGTTCTGTGAAAGCACATTTCATTTTGTTTCCCATTTCATTTCTTTTCCTCAGATTCTTCCAGTCTACTTCAGAGCACAGCTTCTTCTCTCTCCCTGGGTACTCTATTTCGCCTTCAGACTCAAGGTTTCTGCAACAATGAAAAATAAAACTGTGTTGACTGAGTTCATCCTTCTGGGTCTCACAGATGTCCCTGAACTTCAGGTAGCAATTTTCACTTTCCTTTTCCTTGCCTACTTCTTCAGCATCATTGGGAACCTGGCTATCCTGATCCTCACCTTGCTGGACCCCAACCTTCACACTCCCATGTATTTCTTTCTCCGGAACTTCTCCTTCTTAGAACTTTCTTTCACAAATATCTTCATTCCCAGAGCCCTGGTCAGCATCACAACAGGGAATAAGCGCATTAGCTTTGCTGGTTGCTTTACTCAGTACTTCTTCGCCATCTTCCTTGGAGCAACAGAGTTTTATCTTCTGGCTGCCATGTCCTATGATCGCTATGTGGCCATATGCAAGCCCCTGCACTACACCACCATCATGAACAGCCGAGTCTGCACCCAGCTGGTTCTCTGCTCGTGGCTGGGTGGGTTAGCCGCTATCATACCACCAATCACTTTGATGAGTCAGCAGGACTTTTGTGCCTCCAACAGGTTGAATCATTACTTCTGTGACTTCGAGCCTCTTCTAGAGCTCTCCTGTTCAGATACAAGCCTCATAGAGAAGGTTGTCATTCTTGTGGCCTCTGTGACCCTGGTGGTGACTCTGGTGCTTGTGACTCTCTCCTACACGTTCATCATCAGGACAATTCTGAAGCTCCCCTCAGTCCAGCAAAGGGCAAAAGCCTTTTCTACCTGTTCTTCTCACATGATCGTCATCTCAATCTCTTATGGAAGCTGTTTCTTCATGTATGCTAAGCCTTCAGCCAAAGCAGGGGGCATATTCAACAAAGTGGTAGCTCTCCTCATTACTTCTGTAGCTCCTTTGTTGAACCCCTTCATTTACACCTTAAGAAACCAACAGGTAAAACAAGCATTCAAGGATTCAGTTAAAAAGCTGGTGAATCTTTAAAGAATTTAAGAATTGGCCATAATGGATGAATTTCAACTGTGTAGCAAGCATTCAGGCACTACATATTCAATTAAGAGTTCAGCTCCAGACCTTTGCTTTGATACTTGGAAATAAAGTCAAACTGTTAAGTGTTAATATAAAGAATAAGATTTTACAGCTGAAAAGACAGCAGAGTTCTTCAACTGAGCAGCTCAATCTGAATTAGAACCAATAAATATCTTCACAAGGATGCCACTCAAACTGGGTCTTGACAAGCTGGAATAAGAAAAGAAAAACAAGACAGAAAAGAGAAGTTAAGATAGGAAAAATATTGTGGATAGGCACGCAGAATTTTAATTCAAGGAACTGAATAAATTTTATTGTCATTAGCTTCACTCAGAACAAAAGGAGTAAGAAAAAAGTACTGAAAATTATAATCTTAGATTTGGACTAAATTAAATCCTCATTTAAAATAAGTTAAATGTCCACAGCGTTCAAGCACCTGGAACCAGATCTATAGGTTTAGTTATTGCAGTTTTATAGAATTTACATTGTGGGGCTGGAAAGATAGCCTAATGGTTAAGAGTACTGACTGCTCATGCAGAGGACCCAGGTTCGATCCCCAGCACCCACATGGCGGCTAAGAACTGTCTGTAACTCCAATTCTAGGAGAACTCCAGTTCCAGGGGAATCCGAGACCCTCTTCTGACCTCTGCAGCATTGCATGACACGGGTGCACAAACCTACATGCAGACAGCACACTCATACACATACAAAAATAAATTTAAAAATTAAAAAGAATTTACATTTTAGATAATTGATTATGTAGAAATGGAAGAGATTACAAATTTAAAAACACTCTTCTATAGAACTTAAATATTAAACTCAAATAATACAGGGCTGAAAAGATGCCTCAGCAGTTAAGAGCACTTGCTCTTGCAGAGGACCTGGGTTCAATTCCCAGCACCAACAAGGCAGATAACCATCCATAACTCCAGTTCCAGGGAATCTAACATCCTTTTCTTGCCTCCATGGGCATTCTACACATGGGTGCACTTAGGTACAGGCAAAACACTCATATACATAAAATAAAAATAAAAATAAATAATCCTGACAATGATGCATTAGAGCAAGGGATGCTTTATATGGACTTCTTAGATCTTCCTGAAAATTCCACCCTGTTTCACAAATGGAGAAAGTGAAGCTTAGACAAGCTTGTGCCAGATCACACAGACTCCCAAGCCAAAGCCATCCAGTGCCAAAGCCCACCTGTGCAGTACTAAGCCATGCAGCTATTCTAACTGGTTTTTTTCTAACATTCTTTTGCGATGTTTCTAAGTGTTTTAAGATTTGCTGGCTTTTAATCTTATCTATCTCCCACTTCTCCGTGTGTTCAGTTAATTTGGTCAACAAGAAGACTTTACAGTATGAATTTCTTTGAAAAGTTAGAAAGACACAGAAGTCCATAGCACTCCATCCTATGGTTCCTGACTTCTCCAGCAATGCTTCTTTCAGCCGGGCCTGGTGCAACATGCCAGTAATCCCAGCACCCAGGAAGTGCGGCAGGAGGATTTCAGGCTCCAGACCATTGCTAGCTACTACATCGTGAGTAGTACTGATTCCTTATTTTTATTTTCTCTGCTAAAACTTTCAGGAATAAAGTCTGTTGTGGATATACATTGGGAATAGTTGGTATCCATTATGACTGACTCAGTAATATTGTTGAAATGTTTGTCAAATCCAACTGAGTAAAACCTTTGTGCAAGATAAAAATCCAGTGAAATTCTATAGCTTCCCACAGCTTCAAGTGAAGTTATTTCTTCTGCCTAGAAGTTAACTGCATTTTCTCTGACTTCTCATATGTGGAGTCCCTGGTGGTATCATCAATTTAATTCCTTCCAGAATATACACACATTCACTGTGCACATCAGAAACCGCAGCAGCATAGATAGACCAAAACTGCACCCACCTGGCTCATCCATCTTTAGTGCCTGATGAATATTATGGACATTTAATACAATAATGACGCTTGTTACTCTGATCCATATTTTAAAATTGCCTCATCACATTATAACAGAACATCATTATAGAACTCATCCCCTTGGGTGTCTCTTACTATCTTCCTGAGTACCACTCTTTTTTCTTTTCTTTTTTTTTATTTATTTTGTATGTGTATGAATGTACTGTCTACATGTAGATTTGTGCAACCGTGTTGTGCAATGCCACGGAGGTCAGAAGAGGGCGTCGGATTCCCCTGGAACTAGAGTTCTCCTGGAATTGGAGTTTCAGACGATTCTCAGCCGCCATGTGGGTGCTGGGGATCGAACCCGGGTCCTCTGCAAGAGCAGTCGGCGCTCTTAACCGCTAGGCCATCTCTCCAGCCCCCAGTAAGTACCACTCTTTAACTTTGTGATTAAAATGTCTTTTAATAAACTCCAATTCTGCACTATACTAGCTTGTCCTGAAATTCTTTTCTGTGTTAAAGCCAAGGATCCAGTTTCATCTGTGTCAGAGCCCCCTAAAGATTAAGAAAACTTCTCAGGTTCTCTGGGTGACAGTATGGAACTGTGCCTGCAGCCTTGCCAATGCTGACAGTGGGGTCAGCCATTTTCTTTACTGGAATAGATTTGTTCTGAAAGTGAATTTTGATCCTCAGTTCAGCATGACTATCCAACAGGAAAACTGAATGCCTTACTTACCATTGTATTACAGCACAATGTTTCTTATAAACAAGGATACATTTCATGATATATGTGATGTGTTGTTGTTGTTGCTGTTGTTGCTGTCAATCCACTAACAACTACTGCTGCCAATGTGTATATGGGTGAGCACATTAGTGGAACACCCGCGCCAAGTCAGAAATGTGCACTTCTCTGCACTCCTTCCCATCCTCGGGCGGCACATTCTTTCGGCCTCCTTTTCCTGCTGTTCCCTGAGCCTGGGTGGTGGGAGGGGGCTACTGCTGATGTCCTATTTAGAGCTAAGCACTCCATCTCTTTGGCCTGTCGTACCTCTCAGCATTGACTGCTGCCTGCTGCTAAATGAAGCTTCCCTGGCCAAGGTTAAAGCAGACCAGGGTTTGGAGCATAAACAAAGCATTTAGAAGGCAATTTGCCAACAAACCATTTAGCAAAATAACAATAGCAGGTTCTACCCTCCTCAGGCCATGAGCTTTTGACCATGATTATAGTACCAGGTGTAAAATTCCCTCCTCTGGAGCAGCCCTTGATCCAATCAGAATGCAGTTAATTACTCTCTAACAGCTGGGTCACTGTTACATTTTTCTTCCCCATCCTCAATTAAATTTTTCTTTAGACAGAGTGTCACTATGTAGACCTGGCTAGCCTATAACTCTCTATGTAGACCAAGCTGGCTTGGAACTCATAGATATCTACCTACCTCTGCCTTCTAAGTGCTGGGGCATGGGCCGCTAAGCTCAGCCTCCACTTAATCGTTTAACCCCCAGTATTCCCCTCTCTTCTTTCATATCGCAAGTATTCTAGTCAACCAATTCTATTGTGTGCTTGGGCTGTGTAATTGGCCCCTTCTGCTTGCCTGGCTTTCACTTGTGCTCCAAGTTAAGTACACAAAACAATAAATTTAAAGTTAGGTGTTGAATGTCTTTAACCCCAACACAGGGGAGGCAAAAGCAGGTGGATCTCTGTGAGATCTGAGCCACAGCCTGGTTTCCATAGTGAGTTCCAGACCAGTTAAGCCTACAGGGGGACGATGCCTCAAAATAAAATAAAGTAAAATAAAACTTTCTTTGAGGCCTGGAGAGATGGCTCGGTTGTAAAGAGCACTGGCTGTTCTTGCAAAAGATCTTGATTTTGTTCCCAGCATCCACACGGTGACTAACAACTGTCCATAGCTCCAGTTCTCCATGGGCATTGCATGACACTGATGTACTTACATACATGCAGGCAAAACACTCATGCACATAAAATTAAAATAGATCGATTTTACACTGTTTTAAAAAGAAAAGGAGTGTGAAGCTAGGCTCCACGTGAGAGAAAGAAAGTGTTTATCTTTCTGGGCCTGAGTCACCTCATTCAGGATGGGTTTTTTCAGTTCCATTTTCCTGAAAGTTTCATCATTTCATTTTATTTTACAGATGAGGAATATTCCATTGTATATTATGTACCACATCGCTCTTATCCATTGATTTGCTAATGGGCATCCAGGTTAGCTCCATTTCCTAGCTACTATGAAAAGAGAAGCTATGAAATGGACATTCAAGTGTCTCTGTGGTAGGACATACAGTCCTTTGGGTGCATGCCCAGGAGTGGAACACCTGGATCATATGACATTTCTACTTCTAGTTCTTTGTTTATTTGGTTGGTTTTGTTTTGTTTTGATTTGATTTTGAGCAGGGTCTAACTTTGTAGCCCCAGCTGGCCTGGGACTTGCTATGTAGACCACGCTGGCCTCAAACTCAGACATCTACCTGCCTCTGCTTCTCGAGTGCTGGGATTAAAGATGTGTACAACCTGGCTCTGTTCCTAGTTTTTTGAGAAAGCTCCAGACTGATTTCCAAAGTGGCTGTACTAGTCTACACTCCCACCAACAGTTACAGAGTTCCCCTTTTCTCTACATCCATGCCAGCATTCTGGATGATGGCCGTTCGGACTGGGATCAGGTGAACTCAAAGTAGTTTTAATCTTCATTTTTTTGATGGCTAAGGATTTTGGCCTTCTTTTTAAAATCATTTTTAATAGTTTATTTATTATTTTGTGTGTAAGAGTGTATTGCCTGCAGCTTTGCAAGTACACCTGTGTTGCACATGCCTAGGGAGGCTAGAAGAAAGTGTTGGATTCCCCTGAAACTGGAATATGGACAATTGTTAGCAGCCATGTGGGTCCTGAGAATCAAACCCAGTTCCTCTGTAAGAGAGGCCAGTTCTTTTAACTATTGAGCTATCTCTCTAGACCTTTGAGTGCTTTTTTAAAATGTTACCTAACCCAGCTGGGCATGGTGAGGAACACCTTTAACCCAGCACTTGGGAGACAGAGGGAGGCAGAGCTTTGTGAGTTCAAGGCCAGCCTGGTCTACATAGTGAGTTCCAAGACAGCTGGGGCTACAAGGAGACCCTGTCTCAAAAAGACAAAAAAAAATATTACTTAACCATTTGTATCTCTTCTTTTGAAAATTTTCTTCCCAATTCCATACCCCATTTTTTTTATTTAATTTTATTTATTTCTGTATGTGTATGAATGTACTGTCTGCATGCAGGTTTTGTGCACCCGTGTCGTGCAATGCCGCGGAGGTCAGAAGAGGGTCTCGGATTCCCCTGGAACTGGAGTTCTCCTGGAATTGGAGTTTCAGACGGTTTTCGGCCGCCATGTGGGTGCTGGGGATCGAACCTGGGTCCTCTGTAAGAGCAGTAGGCGCTCTTAACCGCTAGGCCATCTCTCCAGCCCCCCATACCCCATTTTTTAATTGGGTTGCATGTGCTCTTAATGTTTGGGGTTTTTCAGGTCTTAGTAAATTCCACACACTAATCTTCTGTCAAAGATTTTCTCCATTTCTATGGGGTGCTTGTTCATGGGCTTTACAGAGTCCTTTTCTGTAAAAATCTTTTTGGTTTCGTGGGATGCCATGTCTACTGCTGGTGGGTCTTACTTCCAGTGCTATGGGAGTTTTAATCACAAGGTCTTTGCCTATGCTTAGAAGTTGAAGCATATGCACTACTCCTCCCATGAGCAGTTTTAGGGTGTCAGGTAACATGTTAACATCCTTGATTCATTTGGAGGTAAGCTTTGTAAAGGGTGAGAGATAAGGGTCTAGTTTCATTTTTCTGTGTGCTGAAATCCTGTTTTCCCAGAACTTGTTGAAAATGCTGCTTTCTTCTGATGTATATTTTTGTTGTCTTTCAAAAAATCAGGCAACTGTAGTTGCATGGACTTAGATCTGAATTTTCAACTCTATTCCATTGTTTCTGTACTGATATCAACCTCTTTTCACCACTATGTCTCTATACCTAACTTGAAATCAGGTACGTGTGTCTTTACACAGTATTCTTTTCCTTCAAGATTGCTCTGTCTGTCCTTACTCTATTGTGCTTCCATATGAATGTGTGGATTTGTTTTTCTGTCTGTGAAAAATAGATTGGAGTTTTCATTGCAACTGTATTGAATCTGTGGATTTGTACGATGACTATTTTTGCAATTGATTTTTCCAATCCATGAGCATGGGATATCATTTCATCTTCTAGTATCTTTCTCTTTCTTCTGTCTCTTAATGGTAAATCTGTTTCCAGATAGTGTATGTGAGTGGGGGGCCATGTGTATGTGCATATGTGTTGGGAGTGGGATGGTTTCCCTGGTTTCTTTTTCAGTATATTTATCATTGGCATATAGGAAGGCTATTGATTTTTGTGTGTTAATTTTGTATCATGCCACTTTGCTGAAAGTGCTTAACATCTCTAAGAGGGTTTTGGTGGGGTCTTTAGGGTCTCTTATGTGCAGAATCGTTGGTATCTATGGTAACGTCTTCCATTTAACCCTAAATTTATTAATATGGACCTTCTCTCTCCTTCTTCTCATTAATGTGGCTAAGGATTTATCAGTTTTGTTTGTTGTGGGATGTATTGTTTCTTCTTTGAAACCACCTGACAGGCTGCATACTTAGGGGAGGAGCCTGGGGCAACGCCCAGCCCACCAGGCTCCCAAGACACGCCCACGCCCAATGGTCCTGCTGAAGTGCAGGAGACTTTGAAACCCTGGAACTCTGGTGGAGGCAGAGAGTATATAAGAAAGGGGGGGGGTGGAGAGATGGCTCAGCAGTTAAGAGTACCGACTGCTCTTGCAGAGAACCTGGGTTCAATTTGCAGCACCCACATGGCGGCTAAGAACTGTCTTTGACTCCAGTTCCAGGGGAATCCAGATATGGCATTGCACGACATGGGTGCACCGACCTGCATGCAGACAGTACACTCATACACATAAAAAAAGTTTTTTGAATTTTAAATTTAAAAAAAAAAGTCCACTGTGACGTGAGTCTCCACTCTCTCTGCATTTTAACCAGCATGAGGAGCAGAGGGCATAAGGGTTGCTTAGGAACTCCAGGTGGCCATGTTGGACCAGGGACCCGACTATGTGCATGGCTTAAGTGAGTGTGTGTTTCTTTGCCATTATTTTGTAAGCAAGCCTATTAAAATTCTCTACTTTTAACTAAGATTGGAGAACTCTCTACTTGCATTGCCTTAAGTACTGGGGGAGACCTGGAACCATCAGAGAAGGTGGGCGGGGCTGGGGTGCTGCAGGCGTAGCTATGCGCTGTGAGTGCCCCTGCCCTGGAAGGAAAGTCTGTGACATTTATCTTTTCCCCTTGTAGAAAAATTTTATTGACTCAAGAATTTCATATGGTGAATTTTTACTATATTAAGACCCTCCTCCATCTCCACCCTCACCCTACTACCCCCAAGCTCCTCACCCTGGATTCTGTTTCTTCTATTTGCAAATGAAAAACCACAGTCATCTGACATAACACATCTATCCATTAGATCTCTCTGTTGAAAGTCAAATGTGGGTTAGGGAAAAGAACTTGCTCACAAAGTTAACAGTAGCCTGATTGTCTAGGCCCAGGTCAAACACAGCATTCTTCTCACCAAACAGAAGCTGAAATGCACAGCATGGTTCAGAGAATCCTTGAAAAGGGATGGCACAGCATGAAGAAAATTGATTAAAGTCTCAAGAGTCAGAGACTGGAGAGCTGACTCAGTAGTTAAGACTGCTGGTTGCTCTTGCAGAGTCTGTGGGTTCAGTTCCCAGCACCCACATGGCAGCTCACAACTGTCTGTAACTCTAGGAGATCCAATGCTTTCTTCTGGCCTCTGCAGGCACTGCACACATGTGGTACATTACATACTTGTAGACAAAACACTTGTACACATAAAATAAATAGGAACTGGAGAAATGGCTCAGTGTGAAAAACACTGGCTGCTCTTGCAGAGGAACATGGTTTGATTCCCAGCCCCATGTGCTAACAACTATCCATAACTCCAGATCCAGCAGAATATGATGCCCTGTTCTGATGACCTCTGAAGGCACTGGACAACATGGGTGCACTTACTCTCATGCATGCAATACACTCATACACATAAAGTGAAAATAATAAAATAGTAAATAAGTAATTTTGTTTTGATCTCTTATTTTTATTGAATTTTTATGTGTCTTATACATAATTTTTCAATCAGTATTATTGCCTTTATACCTGCTTCTCCCTGGGCACCCTCTAGCATTCCCAAGACCACAGCACAATAAAGCTCAGTATCAACACCAGGATAAGCCCTACTATGTACAAAAACACATGGAGACTAAACAACACACTCTTAAATAATGAATGGGTCAAGAAATAAATAAATAGGGTCTGGAGAGATGGCCTAGCAGTTAAGAGCACCGACTGCTCTTGCAGAGAACCCAGGTTCGATCCCCAGCAACCACATGGCAGCTGAGAACCGTCTGAAACTCCAATTCCAGGAGAACTCCAGTTCCAGAGGAATCCGACACCGTCTTCTGACCTCTGTGGCATTGCACAACACAGGTGCACAGACCTGCATGCAGACAGTACATTCATACACATAGAGAAAAATAAATTTTAAAAAATTTAAAAAAAGAAAGAAAGAAAAGCATTCCTGAAACCAAGCAACAATGACAATACAACACAACAAAACCTATGGGATACTTTAAAAGCAGTCTTAAGAAGGAACTTCATAGCCCTGGGTGTCTACATTAAAAAAAAAAAAAGAGAAAGAGCACACAATAAAGACGAATCTAACACTGAAGCTAAAGCACTTGAGAGACAACAACAAATGACCCAAATGCAGCAGACAGGAAGAAATAATAAAAATCCAGAGCAGAAATCAACGAGATAGAAACAAAGAAAACAATACAAAAAAATCATATTAATCTAAAAGTTGGTTCTTTGAAAGAATAAACAAGATAGACAGACCTCTAGCCCAGTTAACCAAAAGAAAGAAAGTGCAACTCCAAATCAATAGAATTCATGATGAAAGGGGAAATATTACAAAAGACAATGAAAAGATCCAGACAATCATACAGGAATACTTCAAAAACCTATACAAAGTTTGAAAACCTAAGAGAAATTGATGAATATCTGAAATCTGAGAATCACTAAAGCTTAACCAAGAAGAGATTGACAGCTTAAACAGACCCATAATATATGAAGAAATTGGAAATGTAATAAGAAACCTCCCTGTAATAAAAAAAAAAGCCTAGACCTAGATGGTTTCACAGTAGAATTCTATAAACATTTAAAGAAGACTTACAACCATTATTACTCAAACTGTTCAGAAGGATACAAGCAGAGGGAAATCTCCAAAATTCCTTCTATGAATCCAGAATCACTCTAATACCAAATCCAGGTAAAGATACAACCAAAAAAGAAAACTATAGACCCATCTCATTAATGGATACAGATGCAAAAATTCTCACAAACCTCATACAGACCAACATCAAAAAGATCATCCATCATGACCAAGTTGTATTCATACCAGAGATTCAGGGATGGTTCAATATATGAAAATCAATAAATATCATAAAACACATAAATGAACTGAAAGACAAAAACCACACAATCATCTCAATCAATGCAGAAAAAGCCTTGGACAAAAACCAGCATCCCTTCATTCTTAAAGTCCTAGAATTAATTGGACTGAAGGGATCATTCCTCAACATAATCAAAGCCATATACAGGAAACCCACAGCAATGGAGAAAAGTTAGCAGCTTTGCCCTTAAAGGTAGGAACTCAGCAAGGCTGCCCCCTGTCACCACTCCTCTTCAATATAGTGCTTGAAACACTTGCTAGGGCAAGCACTATAAGGCAAGAAAAGGAAATTAAAGGAGTACTAATTGGAAAAGAGGAAGGCAAGCTATCCCTTTTTGCAGATGATATGATAGTTCACCTAAGAGATGCTAAAAACTCCACCAGAAAACTCCTAGAAACGATTAAGAGTTTCAGTAAAGTGGTGAGATACAAAATTAACCTAGAAAAATCAGTAGCCTTTCTTTATACCAACAACAAGCAACTGAAGAAGGAACACAAGGAGACTCACAATAGCCTCAAAAACAATAAAATACCTAGGAGCTAACCTAAACAAAGACACCAAAGATCTCTACAACAAAATTTTTAAACCCCTGAAGAAGGAGATTGAAGAAGACATCTAAAGATGGAAAGATCCCCCATGTTCATAGATTGGAAAAATTAATATAGTAACAGTGTCCATTCTACCCAAATTAATATACAGACTCAATGCAATACTAATTAAAATCCCCCAAGAATTTCTTCACAGGCTTGAGAAAAATCCTTAATTTCATGTGGAAAAACAAAAGACCCCAAATAGCCAAAGCAAGTGTGAGTGAAAAGAATGATACAGGGGGGATCTCTATACCAGACTTCAAACTATATTATAGAGCTATAGTCATAAAAAAATAGCCTGGTACTGGCACAAAAACTGACCTGTAGACCAATGGAACAAAACTGAAGATCCAAACTTGAGCGCATACAATTTCAACCACCTCATATTTGACAAGGGGGCCAAGAAGACTCAATGGAGGAAAACATCTTCAGCAAATGGTGTTGGCAAAACTGGATCACCACTTGTAGCAGAATAAAATTAAATCCCTACCTCTCACCCTGTACAAAAATCAACTCCAAATGGATCAAAGATCTCAGTGTGAAACCCAAAACTCTGAAGGTGATAGAAGAAAAAGTTCGCAGCAACCTACAAGACATAGGCATAGGAAAAGACTTTCTAAATCAGACAGCAGCTGTGCAGGAAATAAGGTTGACAATTCAATTGACAAGTGGGACCTCATTAAACTCAAAAGCTTCTGTATAGCAAAAGAAACAATCAGTGAAATTAAGAGAAAACCTACAGAGTGGGAAGAAACCCTCACAGCTGATACATCTGACAAAGCATTAACTTCCAGAATATATAAACTACTCAAAAAACAAAGAACTAAGAAAACAAATGACTCACTCAAAAGATGGAGTAAAGAGCTGAACAGAGACTTCATGAGTAAGGAAATAGAGAAAGCTGAGAAACATCTTGAAAAGTGTTCAAGATTGCTAATAATTAAGGAAATGCAAATAAAACCACTTTAAGATATCATCTCACTTTGATAAGACTGGTTAGGACCAAGAAAACAAATGATGCCAAATGCTGGAAAAGTTGTGGGGAAAGGGGAACATTCATCCACTGCTGGAAAGCAGTGTGGAGAACCCTTAAAAGTCTCAAAATGAGCTTACCACCTGACCCAGCCATACCACTCCTGGGTATATAACCACAAGACTAATCCTATCACAGAGATACATGCACAGCCATGTTTATTGCAGCTCTCTTCACAACGGCAAAGAGCTGGAACTAACCCAAGTGCCCCTCAACTGATGAGTGGATAGCAAAAATGTGGTACATCTAAGCAATGGAATTCTATGCAGTGGTAAAGAAAGATGACATCATGAAATTTGCAGGTAAATGGATGGAAGTAGAAGATATTATGTTAAGTGAAGTAGCACAGTCCCAGAAAAACAAACGATGAATGGTATCCCTCATCTGTGGATGCTAGCACCAAGTACCTAGTTGTAAGGCAAACTGAGTGATGTTCATGTTACATTCCTCATGATCTGAAAACAACTGTGCTCTTATATTGTGCATCCTTTAACAGGGTCTAGAATTAACCTACCATTTATTTTCAGACTTTGGAATTTTGGTATATGGGTGGAGGGTGTATATGCATATTTCAGAATAATATAAAATCAAAATGGAAAAATGTGAATCCTGAAATATGATCTGGAAATAACATACAATTTGTTTTCAGATGACATAATTTTAGTATAAGTGAAACATATATATATATATATATATATATATATGCATATGTTGAACCAACACAAGTTGAAAGGAACAACAACAAAAGAACCAGGACCAAAAAAAAAAAAAAAAAAAAAAGACTGAAAACAGGTGAAGATTCTCCCAAAACCAATAATCCTCTGCTTTGAAAAAAAAACTCTGGAAAGACGCAGAAAAAGATGGAAGACAAGTATGACAGAATACATGAACTCTGGTGGGGGGGTGGCATGGAAAGGGAAATGAGTCTAAATTGGATGGAGAAACGATGTACGATGAAAAAGTTTAATAAAAAAATATATTTAAAAAAGAAATGTATTATTAATCTCCATGAGTTCATGTAATTGCTAGGGCTTCTTCTGGCATTGATATTAAGCTTTATTGCATTGTGGTCCAACAGAAATGCATGGAATTATTTCAATTTTTTGTATTTGTTGAGATATGTTGTGTGCTCCAGTATGTGGTCAGTTTTGGAGAAAGGTCCATGAGGTGCTGAATAGAAAGTATATTATTTGGTGCTTGCGTGGAATATTTGGTAGATGTCTATTAGGTCCATGTGATGTATAGTATTACTCAACAAATGTGTCTCTGTTTATTCTTTGGCCAGTTGATGTGTCTAATGGACAGAGTGGAGTGTTGAAGTTCCCTACTACAAGTATGTTGAGGTTAATGTTTCTTAAAGTCCTGTAATATTGTGTGTATGAAATTTGGAGCACCAAAGTTTGGTGCACATATATTCATGATTTAGTATCTTCTTAGTTAATTGTTACTTTGAAGTGACCCTCTTCATTCTTTGAAATCTATTTTGCTTGATATTAGAATAGCAATTCCTGCTTGCTTCTTAGTGCCATTTGCTTGAAAGATTTTTTGAACCCTTTCAGCTTAAGATACTACCTTCCCTTGAAGGGGAGATGGGTTTCCTGCAGAGAACAAAAGGATGGATTTTGTTTCTTAATTCATTCTACTAGCCTATGTCTCTTGTTTGGGGAGTTCAGTCCATTGATATTTAAAGTTATTATTGAGAGATGTGTATTGGTTCCCATCATTTTAGTTTCTGTTGGCATTCTTGGTCTATCTTAGTATTTCCAGAGTTGTACCTTCATTTAACTTCTTTATATTGCTGCTTGGGTATAGTCATTCCTTTCTTCCACTCTTTGTATTGCTTCAAGTATTCTCTGAAGGGATGGTTTTCTGGATCAAATTCTTTCAGCCTATTTATGTCATGGAAATTTTTCTTTCTCCTTCAACTATAATAGACATTTTTGCTGGATAAAGTACTCTGGGTTGGCATCTATAGTCATTTAGAGCTGGAAATACTTTGGTCCAGTCTCTTCTGGCTTTCATAGTTTGCATTGAAAGGTCATCTGTAATTCCGATGATGTGACTGTTTTTCTTTTGCAGATTTCAGTATTCTCTCTTTGTTTTAAACATCTACTGTTTGTACTATGATATGGTATGGGGAATTTCTTTTCTGTTCCTGTCTATTTAGTGTTCTATGTGCTTTGTGTATTTGTATGGATATGTCTTTCCTTATTTGGGGAAATTTTCTTCTACAATTCTGTTGAAGATCTGGTCAATACCATTATCCTGAAATTCTCCTTCCTCTATTACTATGATGCATAGGTTTGGTCTTTTCATGGTGTCCCACATTTCTTGAATATTCCATTCCTATGTTTTTTTTCTCTTTAATTTTTCATTGTCTTTGCTTGAGTGGTCCACTTCTTCCACTGTATCATCCAGTCTTGATATTCTATTTTCTACTTCATTCATTCTGTTACTGAGGCTTTCTCCCATCCTTTCCAGGCGACTTATTGAGTGTTCCACTTCCTTTTTCATTTCAATATTTCTAGTTCTTTTGTGAATTCATTTAGAAGTTTATCCCTATCTTCTTTTAGTTCTTTGATTTGTTTGTGTGTTCTTTAAATTCCTTGAATTCTTCGATCATGCCTATGATTGTTCTTTTAAGTTCTGTGTCCTAAGTTACATCTAGGGAGTCCTCATTGTAGAACTCTTCTACAGTATTTAGTGGAGACATATTATTTGGGGTTTTCATTTTATTGTTTTGTTGTTGTCATTGCTGTTGTTGTTGTGATTTTATCATGTGGATTTCATTTGTTGTTTGTGATTCTGGTATCAAACTCAAGTGTTCCTTTGTTGAATTGAAGACTGACTTTGCTTGTATTCTTGATGTGCCTTCATTGTCTTATTAGGTATGAAAGGCTGATTGGTCTATGCTTCAGGTTCTCAATTCTGAATTTTTATTATAAGGACCAGCTAGTTCTCGCCCAGCTATTCAGGACCTCCTCCGGAGGCCCAAGTTGAGTATCAATCAGGCAGGTGTGAACCCACAAGACCCCTGCACCACATGGAGACCAGGTGCAGGCTCTCAGGGTGGGCTGGAGATGTCTGGATCTGGGTCCAAGGGCAGAGAAGCACAGCCTTGAGCCATGGGAAGGTCTTCAGATGTTCCTGAGCAAATGGGAAGGGATTAGGGATGGCAGGAATTGGGGTCTTTTACCACCATGCAGAGGCCAACTCCAGGCACTTGCAGGCAGACTGGAAACTATGGGACCCTGCATCACATATAAGCCAGCAGCAGGCCCTCTGGGCAGGCTCTCTGGGTAGGCTGGATGGATCTGGGTCCAAGGGCAGAGGAGCCTATCCTGGAGCTGCAGGATGGGCTTCAGATGTTCCCAAGCTAAGGGGAAGGGGTTTTGGATTTCGTGGCACAACTGGGGATTCTCAGCACCATGATGAGACCAACACCAGGCACTCACAGGCAGGCTCTCTGGGTGGGCTGGAGCCATCTGGATCTGGATCCAAGTGTGGAGGATCCTAGCCTGGAACTGTGGGAGGGGCTTCAAGTATTCCCAAGCTAAGGGGTGGAGAGAATGGAACAGTGCAGCGCAATTGGGGGGGTTTTCGCCACCATGCAGAGGCCAACTCCAGGCACTCACAGGCAGACTCATAAATAATTTTCTTAAATAATCTCAACAGTGGAGGACCAGGAACTACTCTGCTAAAGAAACAGAGGCTCTGAGTTCCTATTCCACTGTATATTTATTGCCTTAGCTTATATAAATAAAGAAAGACCATTACTCAGTGAAGACAGGCTTGGGAAAGCTTACTTAAGACCTCTTCATATGCTATTTAAAACAGAGAACTTGTTTCCTAAAATGGAAACTAGCTAAGCATAATAGAACTTATGACCTGAAGTTAGAATGAGTGAGGAAGAGTATGCCTTACCTAAGATCTCTAGATGTGCTGACTAGACCCCAGCGGATGTACCTGCATTTAAGGACATCTGGATTCAAGAGCCTCACTGGATAGGGCTTAACTTGGATGTTGTGATGCATGAGTTCAGACAGGGGGTTGGGCCATGGGGGTGGGGGGGGGATTTGATTGGGAATTGTATGTGATGTACAAATGCTCCATAAAAAAATATATACAGTATGGAAGAAAACAAACAATTAAGAGGACCTGGATATCTTTTCACAGATCTGTAAGTCAAATTAGATGCCTCACAAAAGAGTAGTATGATGATACTACTATTAAAAATGAAAATCTGGGGCTGGAGAGATGACCTAGTGGTTGAGAGCGCCGACTGCTTTTGCAGAGGACACGGGTTCAATCCCCAGCACCCACATGGTGGCTGAGAACCGTCTGTAACTCCAATTCCAGGAGAACTCCAGTTCCAGGGGAATCTGACGCCCTCTTCTGACCTGCATGGCATTGCACAACACGGGTGCACAAACCTACACGCAGACAACACATCCAAATAAATAAATAAATAAATAAATAAATAAATAAAATAAAAAAATTTTAAATATAAGTAAAAAATTAAAAAATTAAAATCCAAAAAGACAAAAAATTAAAAAAAAGAAAATCCAATAAACATGGTTCCAGTGAAAGAGCATCTGAGAGATCGTGGCTCTCAGTTCCATCTCCCGATTGTAGCACTGCTCTTGACTCCTTTTATAGCCTCTACCACTGAGAAGTACAGGGTCACAGGAATAATTTTACTACCAGTACAACTGCCCATATGTAAGTACACTTTTTTTAGCAAAGTTGGGCTGGTGAAATCTTTTTCACAAATGACCATAAAACATTGTCTCAGGGTTGGAGAGAGGGCTCAGTGGTTAAGAGCATTCACTGCTCTCACAGAGGACTCAGGTTCAATTCCCAGCACCCACATGGTGGCTAACAACCATCCATGGTTCCAGTTCCAGGGGAGTCCGATGACCTCTTCTGACCTCTGTGGGCATTGCATGACACAGGTGCACCTACGTACAAGTGTGCAATACACTCATACATAAAATAAAAATAATAAAAGATATTTTAAAAATTCTCTCATAGCATGAAGTAGACTCTTGCATGGACTCCTTTTTCATGAAGGCAGCATAGTGGCTTATGGCAACCCAGCTTAAAATTAAGAGGCTGACAAACATACTTACATGCATGGATAGAGTTCCCAAAAAATTGCATTGTGCAGATTGATATTTCCAATAGAAACCCTTCAGGAAATATATGCCCATGAAGACCATAGCACCACACGCAAGTAAGTATGCAGTCACAAGATTTGCCAGGTAGATATGTGTTGATATTTTCTTATCTATTTTGGTTAAAAATACCCACTGAGCAAGTGAGTTTCCCAAAAGACCAATAATACAAACAAAGATGTCAGCAATTGGTAAAGCTGTGGTACAGATCACGGATAGTTGAATGCATATCGAGTTGTTATTCATTTATATAAATTTTCTTGAATTTTGTCACAAGAACTTTTCTAATCAGGATGGTTGAAATAAAAGCAGAAAAAGTACTTTTCGTGATGAGCAATGCCTTTGTCTGTATGAGTAGTTTGTGCCCACTGAGGTTAAGGTTCCGGGTAGTGATGCAAAGTTCAGACTTAAAATTCCCTGATCTTCACTCTCGCAGTGTTCTCGATCAATATCAATAAATCCTTGCATGACACCAACACTCAGCCAGAACTCAGAGGTTGAGAAATCAGGTTTATTCAGAAGCTCAAGTCTGAGAAGCTGACAGTGCTATTGTCTTACTCAAAGCTCCGTCTTGGTTCCTTTACTTATTTTTTTTATTTTACCATTTTATACATATATAGTAAATTTTGGTCATTTTCACCCCATGCACCTCTTTCAATCCCTCCTTCTCTCACTGAACCCCTTCTTCTTTCCAACAAATGCTTTTCCTACTCTCACATCTTTTCTATGTCCAGGACCCATGGACTTTAGTTAGGGTTTCTTACATGAGCCTGAGTGGATGTTATTTACTGGTGCATGGCCAACTTGCCAGCGGCTGCACCCTGAACAAAATGACACCTCCACCCTCATTTGTAAATATTTCTTTATTGGACTCCTTGGAGCCTCTTTGGACTTCTTCCCAAATTTCGTATTAAAAAGTTCTCTTTGGACGTTCCTGACAAAAAAAATTCATTAGACTGCTCTGAATGAGACTCATGGGACTTATTACCACTTTCCTTAACTGACTTACTCCAAGGTCTCCTCTGAATTGCGTACTTAAAATATGCTTGAGAAATAAACTCTATGGAGCACATCTATAGTAACAGCTAGTTGGGAGGCTGAGGCAACAGGATCACTTGAGTTTTTAAAAGGCTAACCTGGGCAAGACAGCAAGACCCTATCTCAAATAAACAAGTAAGTGAATAAGACTACTGCACTGAAAATGCTTTCATCTGCTAATCAGATGGGAAGCCAGGCTCAGATAAATCAGAAGAGAGGAAATAAGGCTTTAAAGGGGGATGGCCTTGTCAGGTTATATCATTAATATTGTACATAACTTGCATAAGTCACATCTCAAACAATTACTCGCCAGGGTATCAGTAAACGAGCACATTTAAATTAACATGGAAACTGGGCATGGTGGCGCACACCTGTAGTCCCAGCACTTGAGAGGCAGAGGCAGGCAGAGTTCTGTACGTTCAAGGCCAGCCAGGTCTACATAGTGAGTTCCAGGACAGCTGTGGCTATAGGGAGACCCTGTCTCAAAAAGACCAAAAATAAAAGAAAATTAACATGGAAATAAGTAGCAAAGGAGAGACAAATCAATCCGGAGCAGGAGGAGGAGTTTTCCTGCTACATTTTCTTATGTTTGTGGATTTTTTATGAATAATTGGACTAACAAGTAGTGAAGGAAAACAAAAAGCTAAGTTTTATGCCACTTTTCATCCACACCTGGCTTCTAATTTGTGATTCTTCTCATGGATATATATGTTTAAGATCACATAGCACTTGCCCTGAAGGTCAAAGGTAAGTGTACTCTGTTTACAGTTGTTTGTGTTACCTTTTCTGATAGTATCATGAAATTATATAACCTTTCCTGTCAAAGTATGCTTGTTTTACAACACTGAAATATCAGTGACAGATAAAAGACAAGTGACTGCTATAATAAACATCTTTGTTAAATTATTGATGGAGAATTATCACAGAATTTATGTGGAATATGCACATGATTTTTTTTTGTCTTTTCGAGACAGGGTCTCCCTGTAGCCCCAGCTGGCCTGGAACTTGCTTTGTAGACCAGGCTGGCCTTGAACTCACAGAGATCCGCCTGCCTCTGCCTCCCAATGAGAACATAGAGATGTTTCCCAAAAAAAAAAAAAAAAAAAAACACAAAACCTAATTATCAAGAAATGCCAGAGTCTGGAACTTCAAGAGGACCCACACTTGATCCTCATCAATTATGCACTCTTAGGGACAACAAAAAAGATGGGTCCCTGGAATTCCAGACACTGCTCGGGAAGGAGACATAGGTTCCTTATTACAGGGATCTTAGAAGAACAAAACAATGTGAAGTTCAAACGATTCTTGACATCCAAGGCTTCTGGGGAGAACACTAATCTTTTGGAAGAAGAGCAATCTGAGCAACAGTGTGTGTTCCCTTTCCTGATTCTGTGCAGGCCCTATGTCTATATGACAGGAAAAGGGACCAAGCACATCTAGGAGGCTTAATGAGCACAGGGTGGAAGGCCCAGGTACCCACAAACACCCCTGTATGTGGGGAGAATGTGAAGTGGTCCCTGAAAGTCTCTCCTGAGTCATTTCATGCTCAAGGCTTCTCTTTCCTTCAGTGACAGATATTAAGAACTAAACACCAGGGACAATTCTGTGCCAAGATAAACTTTACACACCTTGTCTTTTTTTTCAGTCAATTCTTCACTGGACAGAACTGATTCCTTCCCAGCTTCCCTCTGTTCATCTGTTCCTCTCAAACAGAATATTCTTTCCTGTGGTATCATGAGTGAGGCTGACCTTGCTCTGTGTATTATTGTGCAGTGTGGCTTCTTGTCCATTAATTACTTTAGCATGTGTTTGTCTTAAGTATTCTTATTTTCTCATCAACCTTAAGAGACTATTTTTCTTGGCATAGCAATCTCAGTTGACAGTTATCCACTCCTACATCATTGCATGCTTTCCTGGCTTTTACAGTTCATGATAAAAGATTTCATGTTTTCTGATGTTCGTGCCTCTATATGTGAATTGGACTTTTTTCCATTATATCTTTTAGTACTGTTTCTTTCTGTTGTACTTTTTTATTTTAATTTTATGTGTATGAGTGTTTGTGTCCTTCATGTATGTAAGAGCACCTGTGTCAAGCAATGCCCAAGGAGACCAGAAGAGGGTGTCAGACACCCAGAACTGGAGTCTGGACAGTTGTGAGCCACCAGGTGGACAGTGGGAACCAAAGCCAAGTCCTCTGCAAAAGCAGTCAGAGCTTTTAACCACTGAGCCATCCCCAGGGCCTTGACTATGATATGTCCCAGACAGGCTCTTCTCAGGTCTTATCTATCTAGCTAGGGTTCTAAGCACCTCCTTGTTTGCACATTTCTCTCTTGGTTTGAATTTCTCTGCTAATTTCGTTGAATCAATTGTCTACACCTCTGACTTATCTCAGCACTTTCTTCCACCCCCAGTATAGATTTAGTTTGGTCCTCTTGAATGTCCCAGACTTCTTGCAAATTTGGATCACATTCATTAATTTTTTCCTGTTTATATATGTCTGAACACATTACTGTCTCAATGTTGTCCTCCATTCTTTACATTCATTCTGCTTGGTCTTCTCCCTTAATGCTTTCTGCAGTGGTTTTTATTTGATTGATTCTTCCATTTCTATAAGTCTGTTTAGTTCAAGTGTCTAAATTTCCTTCCTGAAATTTTCCTCTATGGTGTTGAATTTCTCCTCCACATTATTAACCATTTCATTCACATTGGTCACTTTCTTGCATAGGTCATAGATTGATTTCCTGACTTTGTTGACAGGCTTATTTGAATCTGCCATATGGTTACTAATTCTTCGTAAAAACAGGACTCTGAATTCTCGAACATTTCAGTTATCTGTCTTTGGCTTCCAGTATTGAGTTGTGAGGCTGTGGATATGTCAGAGTGGGTTGCTGTCTCAAAATTGGTCATTTCTTTTTGGTTTTTTGCACATATTTAAGATTGATGTGTCTTCTACTTTTAAATTTTCACCTTTTGCCAACACTTTTGGTTTGTTTATTGTGTTTTATATTCGCTCTGGAGAGTTTCCTACTGTCAGTTACTTAGTAGGGAGGTGGGTACAGTTCCCCCCTCATGATTTACAGCAGTCCTGGCACTGACATGACATGGAGGACACATTTGTTCACTTTGCTGCTGTCCCCAGTAAGGTTCAGGACAGTGGCATCAGGGTACTGCCTGGGGAAAATGTAATTTATACATTTTTTTAGAACTAAACTTATTAATATTTAAGTGACAAAATGAGGAAGGAATAGGAAAAAGGAAAGAAGGGGCGAAATATGACTGAGAGGGAAAGTATGTGGTTTGAGGTGTGATTGTAGAGAAATTGTTGTAGAAAAGATGATTTATGCACATGTAGAAAAAAACACAGCTATTAATAAAGTCTTTCCAAGTGAAATAGATGTCAAAATACAGGAGCCTAACAAAGCACAAAATTGTAAGTAGTAATAGAGATACAGAATATTGACTGCAATGTTTAACAGTATGACAGAGGAGGATGCGAGCCCTTGTCATCTACTTCCTCTGGGATGATGTGGTTTCTCTGTCTTCTTAGTTGTCATTTGTGTCAGACCCCTGTGTGTGGTTGTTCCCTGTTCTCAGGCACCTGAAAGAGCTCGGGTTTAAACAGTTTCTATATTAGTTACCTTTCTGTTAATGTGATTTTAAAAAAAAAAGACAACAAGACCAAGGCAAGTTATAGAAGGAAGAGTTTATAGAGCCTACCGTTCCAGAGGAATAGTCCACTGTAGGAAGAGGCACAGCAGCAGAAGCAGCTGGAGCAGAAAGCTAAGAGCTCACGTCTTCAAGCACAAACCGGAAGCAGAGCAAGAAACTGCAAGTGGACAAAGTTTGACCTCTCAAAGCCGGCCCCCAGAGAGGTGCTGCCTCCTGCAAGGCCACACTGCTAAGCCTCTGCAAACAGCGCCACCTACTGGGCACCAAGTGTCCAAACACTTGAAGCTTATGTTGAACAATTAACCAACCCACCAGTTTTCCCTCTCAAAACGGCATCCTTCTACTGCCCTTGAGGCTTACGGAATGGCCAAACGGGATTCCTCTCCACTGCAGACCCATCCTCCAGAGGAATCACTCACTGTCCCATCAAAATCTACAGCTGATTCGCGGCTGGTAAGGGCTGTGGGTTGTTTTGAGGATAGGACTGCCAGTCTCGTTTTGTCATGGCCAATCTGTTTACCTTTTGGATGAAGAATCCATCCCTCCACGCCCCCAGCTGCCATGAAGCTTCTATGCTAGACCCAGGTTCAGGAGGTTCTTTGGACTTTAGGAATCCTATCACCACTGTTGTGAGTTTTCAAACCTCTTCCTCTTCCTCTCTTTCAAACAAAATATTCTTCTTATTCTGACTCTTCCCTCGGTAACAGAGAGGCCTCTTCCAGCCTATCATCTTACCTAGAAACCCCCGGCAGACATGTCTTTGGGAAGAAGAACAGTAGATAAAAAGGACTGGCCCAAAACAATTCTAAATATTATTAATAAAACCCAAGTGTGCTATCTACTGAAATTGCCTTTGAAAAGAGACCGAGACTGAGACTTTCAGAGCTAAGGAGACTATATAAAATGTCAAGTAAAGAAGTTATTATAATAGTGCCATAGATATTAAGAAACCTGTTCCACATCTATGTAATAAAAGGTAGTTCTTCAAATTCTCAAGGCTGAGTGCAGAAAACCCCCAACCATCCACATTCTTCATTAGAATCTTTCAAATGAGGTCTGCGCTTTTGACTTCAAACTGACTTTTCTAGCTACAAGATCACACACACTTATCAGTAAATAAGAACACAGAAGAATCATCATAGCAGTAATCTAACTGTAGCTGTATCATCTGTTCCTCTGTTGATACCATCCAAGATGGAAGGAATGAAACCTGATGAGAAGAAGATAGAAGAAGCCAATATGCAGAGAGGATGGTGACATTCATTATGATGGACACGAATTCCAAACCTCAGACAGAAGGAGGGACTCCACAGTTAACACGGTTTTAATGAAACTGCTGAGTCCCTCCTGTAGATTCATCAGCTGCAAACTGACCTCCTTTCTTCTGCCATTGAGACCAGGAGAATGATGTAAACAAGACATCATTACAAAATAGGCGCACATAACAAATGATCAAAAGTAGAGGGATGCTTCAGCTGTGTACCCCCTACTGACCCCACCAGGCTCCGACAGTACCACTCCCACGGTCACACAAATGGCCCTGGCTTAACTAATAGGTCAGACAAAAAAAAAAGTCCTGAATCTAGAAAAGAGACAGGTACAGAGGAGGGGGAGGGAAAGAGGAAAATAAGGAGAGAGAAGAAATAAAATGCATCTCACAGATGTATGAAATTGTCAAAGAGTTACCTAATTTTGGAGGAGTCTTTTTGAGACAGGGTCTCCCTTTAGTCCCACCTGGCCTGGAACTCACTTTGTAGACCAGGCTGGCCTTGAACTCATAGAGATCTGCCTGCCTCTGCCTCCCAAGTGCTGGGATTAAAGGTGTGCACCATGTTGCATGTAACATGAAAATAAGAATGTAAAATAACTTGGTGTTCTAGTTTCCTTTCATTTGCTGTGACAAACTACTCTGACCAACACCAACTTGGGGAGAAGAGGATTTATTCATCTTACATCTCCAGGGAGCCCAAGTAGGAACTCAGGGAAAGAAACTGGAAGCAGGAGCTGAAGCATAGGCCATGAAGGAATGCTTCTTACTGGATTTCTCACCCGGCCTATGCCCAACCTGCTTTCTTATACAATATACAACAACCTGCCCAAGGGTGGCACCACCCACAATGGGCTGGGCCCTCCCACATTGCTCAACATTCAAGAAAATACTCCACAGATGTGGCCACAGGCCAGTCCAATGGAGCCAATTCCCCAATTCAGGCTCCCTCAACCCAGGTGTGTCAAGTTGACACTAAAGCAGTCCAGCACACTTGGATGCTTATCTAGGAGGTAAACTACGAAAGTACATGAGAATCATAAAAAGGATTCATCCGAGAAGCTGTAGAGACGACTCTGTGGTAAGAGCACTGGCTACTGCTGCTGAGGGCCCAGATTTGGTTCCCAGCACCCACATGGTGGCTTTGTAACTCCAGTTTCAGGGGATCTGTCACCATCTTCAGGCCCCCATAGATACTGTATGACATGGGTGCACTTACATACATGCAGGCAAAACAGTCATAAACACAAAAATAAAAATAAATATTCTAAAACAAACCATAAGAAAAATAATCTCCAGCCAGATGATTCAGCAGGTAAGGCATTTGCTGCCAAACCTGATGATCTGAGTCCATTCCCCAGACCCACATAGTGAAAGGAGGGGCCAACTTCTGAAAGCTGTTAACCTACACACACAAACACACACACACACACACACACACACATACACACAGAGATTATGATGATGAAGATAATGATGATGATGATGGTAGATGATAGATACATAGATATATAGATCGATCATAGATGATAGATGATAAATAGAAGATAATAAATGATAGATAGATAGATAGATAGATAGATAGATAGATAGATAGATAGATGATAGATAGATAGACTTTAAGAATTCTCCTACAGAGAATTTAAGAAAATGGTCATTACAAAAAACTTGCTTCTACCAACAAGCAAAAATTTTACTGTTGTGTTTGGACGTTTTTGCTTTTCAACACAGGGTCTTTTGTGGCCCAGGCTGGCCTCAAATCTGTTACCTAGTCAAAGCTGGCCTTGAACTCCTGATCTCCTGCCTCCATTGTGTAAGCACTGGTATCACGGGTGTTCACCATCACACTCAGAAAATCGATCGATGAAAATTGAAAGAAAAGAGCCATGAACCAAATCTAGAGGGAAAAAAATCACTTAAATATTGTTAAATTCTTCTGTCGTATCATTGATAAAATTATACTGTATATTAATAGGCAGCCAGGGTAGCAATGAAAAACCAAACTTTGACTGAGTTCATCCTGCTGGGACTCACAGACATCCCAGAGCTGCAAATTTGGGTTTTCATTTTTCTTCTCCTCACATATGTGCTCAGCATCATTGGGAATCTGACCATCATCATCCTCACACTGTGGATCCCCACCTCCACACACCCATGTACTTCTTCCTCTGGAACTTCTCCTTCCTGGAGATTTCCTTCACATCCACTTTTACTCCTAGGCTGCAGTGAATATGATGACCTCAAGGTCAGTGAAAATTCTGAACAATATGACAAAGCCCCTCCCCATGGAACCTCAAGGAGAGCCTTTCCTCCATATTAAGTCAGCATTACAGATGAATTTCTCATGAAGTACCAACATTGCATTTCAGACTTACCAGTGAGGAGAAAATCTTTCCAAAACACAGTCTAAATAGTTTACTCTAAGATGGGTTTTTGTAAAAGATATTTTAAAAATTTTGCACAAATATAAAAAGTGCTTCTCTTCTCATTTTGTTTGTTTGTTTGTTCGTTTGAGACAGGGTCTCCCTGTAGCCCCAGCTGGCCTGGAACTCACAATGTAGACGAGGCTGGCCTTGAACTCACAAAGATCCGCCTGCCTCTGCCTCCTGAGTGCTGGGATTAAAGGCACACACCACCACATCCAGCTCTCATATCTTTTTTAATATGATTGAAATTAAAATGTATTATCTGTGCTAAAACATAGTTATTACAGTTACTTTAAATAAGTGAAATATAGCTTAATATGTTCTCAGTTTGGGGGTTAGAGAAATAGCTCAGTGATTGAAGGCAGTTGCCACAAGCCAGAAGACCTGAGTTCCATCCCTGGAACCTACATGGTAGAAGGAGAGAATTGACTCCCCCGAAATTTTCCTCAGACTCTCCACATACACACACATACACACATACACACACACACACACACACACACACACACACGTGTATACACACACACATATACACACACGCTAAATAAGTGAAAAAAATAAAAAACATGTTCTCTGGCATTTTGCATTAGCAAAGCATTACTTATGTTAAAATATGAACAGTAAGGACTGGAAAGGTTAAGAGCACTAGCTGCTCTGCCAGAGGCTCTGGGTTCTGTTTCCAGCACCCACATGGCAGTTAACAACCATCCTTAACTCCAGTTCCAGGGGATCTGACATCCATCTTCTGGTTTCTGTGGGCATTGAAAGCAAAGATACACACAGGCAGTCAAAACACTCATACACATAAAATAAAAATTAATTAGTAATTAATTAATTAATTAATAACAGGGGACTGGAGAGATGGCTCAGCAGTTAAGAGCACCAGCTACTCTTGCAGAGACCCTAGGTTCCATTCCCAGCATCCACATGGTGACTGACAACTATCCATAACTCCAGTTCCAGGGGATCCAACACCTTCTTCTGACCTCTATGGGCATTGAACAGCACAGGTACACTTACATATATACAGATAGTGCAGTCATGCACACAGAATAAAAGATAATAAATAAAATTTAAAATATATATGAGTGGCTGGAGAGAAGGTTCAGCAGTCAAAAGCACTGGCTGCTCTTGCAGAGGACCTGTGTTCAATTCCCAGCACTCACATGGCGACTAACAACCATCCAAAACTCCAGTTTCAGGGGAATCCAAAGCCTTCTTCTGACTCTGCAGGCATTGCATGACATGGGTACACTTACATATAGGCAGGCAATACACTCATGCAAATAAAATAAAAATAATAAATAAATTTTTTTTTTTTTTAGTGGAAGAATATTTTAGTTTTTTCCTTTTTTTGGTATTTTTGAGGCAGGGTCTCCCTTTTAGTACCAGCTGTCCTGGAGCTCACTCTGTAGACCACGCTGGCCTTGAACTCACAGAGATCCACCCACCTCTACCTCCCAAGTGCTGGGATTAAAGGCCTGTGCCACCATGCCTGGCAACTGTGGTTATTTTTGTAGCGTCTCTTCCCAGGGTTGAGCCAAAGTGACACTCCTAGAGCTGCTCCGTCTTTTCAAGGGGGCATCAGGTGCCTCCCGGCTCTACCTTCAGGTGAGTTTGAAAAGCTCCAGGTTGGGTCATCCCTCTGTCACTGCCTGTCCCTACTTCGAGTGCTCTATCCATGTGTACAACCACCACCTCTGAGGAGCCTGTACCATGGTCATGTCTTCACTGGACAAGGGACAGATGCTCATTTCTGTCCCAGAAATGAGAGTGCTTATCCTCTGGGGTGGGGCGGGTCTGTGTATTGAGTGCCAGCTTTCTTGTGCCAGAAGCTTCCAGGGATGCCTGCCAAGCTCATCTGGGGCACAGAAAAGAGTTTTTGTAGTGGAACTAAATACGGGTGCCATGTGGGTTCTTGGGGCCTAGAAGTGTTGCATTAGTTACTTGTCTTGTTGCTGTGACAAAAATAACTGATGGGCTAGGGCTGGAGAGATGGCCTAGTGGCCAAGAGCACCGACTGCTCTTGCAGAGGACCCAGGTTCGATCCCCAGCACCCACATGGCGGCCGAGAACCGTCTGCAACTCCAATTCCAGGAGAACTCCAGTTCCAGGGGAATCCGACACCCTCCTCTGACCTCCGCGGCATTGCATGACACGGGTGCACAAACCTACATGCAGACAGTACATTCATACACATAAATAATTAAAAAAAAAACTGACAGCTTAGTGAAGGAAGGGCTTATATGGGCTCACGGTGTGAGAGTGCACATCACGATGGAAGGACACAGTGTCCAGGAGCGTGGGGCAGTGGTCACGCGGCATCCACAGTCAGGAAGCAGAGGGAGATGAATGCTGGTGCTCAGCTCGCTCTCTCCTTTTATGCAGGCTTGGACCAAGCCCTTAGAATAGACACTGCATTTAAGACGGGTCTTGCCAAGTCTAGATGATCCCTCGCAGACGTGCCCAGAGATTTGTTTCCATGGTGATTATGGATCCCATCTGGTTGTGAGTTTGAATTCTAAATCCCAACTGGCTGATGATCAAGATGAGCCACCATTGCTGCTCGTAGTCAGTTCTATGGTTGGAGAGCTTGAGAAGTGTGTGAGGGCAGGGACTGTGGTCACCTTGTTTAGCTCTCTCCCCGGAGCCCGAACATGGTGCCTGGTATAGAAAAGGCAGCCAGCGCCTATAGCGTGAATCAATGCATCCACGAATGAAGAATGACCGTAAAAGTGGTGCCCAGTCTGTCCATCTTCCTTCTGAGCCCATGACCCTCACCCCAACTTTATCTGCTACCACTGTCTCCCCTCTGGGTCCCCTCAGCCTGGGGTGCCTTCCTCATCCTGTGACCTGTTGAAATTCAAGCCATCTTTTCTTTTCTTTTCTTTTCTTTTTTTTTATGTCTTTGTTTTGGGTATCTAGCATTTTAGCTATGATGTGGCGTGGAGAATTTCTTTTCTGATCTTGTCTGTTTGGAGTTCTATGTGCTTCTTGTATTGGTATTGTTTTGTCCTTTTTTAGTTTGGGGAAGTTTTTATCTATTATTCTGTTGAAGATCTGATCAATACCATTCTCTTGGGATTCTTCTCCTTCCTCTATTCCTATGATGTGGAGGTTTGATCTTTTCATAGTGTCCCACAGCTCCTGGTTGTTCCATTTTTGTGTATTTTTTAATTTTTCATAATCTTTCCTTGAGGTTTTTAGTTGTTCTGTGTTATCTTCCAGGTCTGATATTCTTTGTTCTGCTTCCTCCATTCTGCTTCTGAGGCTTTTTTCATTCCTTTCCTCTTGAATGGATGAGTGTTTGATTTCCTTTTTCATTTCCTCTTCTGATTTCTTTAGTGTTTCGATTTCTTTTTGGAGCTTCTCGACTCTCCTTTTGTAGCCTTTTGTTCGCTGGTTTTGGTTCTTTTTCTTTTTCAGCATGGGATCTTTTCAGTGTTTCTACTTCCTTCTGGAGCTTGTCATTCTCTCTCTCCTCCTCTCTCTCTCTCTCCCTCTCTCTCTCCTCTCTTCCCTCTCTCTCTCCGTTCTTCTTGAGTTCCTCATTCTCTTTTCTTAGTTCTTTAATTTGTTCTTTATGATCTTGTAGTTCTTTAAGTATGTTCCCAATTGTGTTTCTGATGTCTGTGTCCTGGGGCATCCCAGAGGGATCCACTGCAGGAGTCTTCCATAGGGTTGGTAAAGCTTGGCACAGGATATCCTGCCCCTTTCCAGTGTAGTCTCTTCTTCGTGATCCGGCATATGGGCTTCTCCTTGCCTGTATTCCAATGTGAGTCCTAAATGCCTCTTCACTGTGTTGAAGGCTTGCTTTGCTTGCCTTCTTCAGATGCTTCTTTGCAATCTCTGTTGGCTGGGCGGGGGGGGGGGGCTCTTCAGCCCACCCCCATACCTTCCGCTGGGCTCAGAGATCTCAAATCTCAAGAATCACACAAGTCTACCTTTAATCACGGCTGGAGGATAACTCCGCCCCCACAGCCACAAGGACCCAATCAAGCCAAGACCACACCTTTAATCCAGCTGGGAGGATAACTCCAACTCACAGCCCACAAAGGCCAATCCAAACCAGGGGGCCCCCCTGGGCTTTGTCAAAGCAGTTGGGCTAATGCATTTCGGAAACAACAACACAGAAAGACTGCATCAAGAAACTGACTGAAACAAGAACTCTGCCCAAAACAGTCAACCTCCCCATGGAAAACATTGAGAAAGACCAAGAGATGAAAAGCATGCCTGGCAGAACGCATGAGCTCTGGCAGTGGTAGGGGAATGGGCGGGAACACGGGTCTAGATTTGTTAAAAATAAATAAATAAATAAATTTATGTGAAAAAAAAAAAAAGACAGCAGGACCAAAGGATCAACAATCAGCTCGCTGAGGCACCCAGCTCCTACCTGTCTCCCCATCTTCCTTCCGCTGGACTCAGAAAATCTCAAATCTCAAGAGTCACACAAGCCTACCCTTAATACCGGCTGGGAGGATAACTCCGCCCCCACAGCCACAAGATCCATTCAAGCCAAAGACCACACCTTTAATGCCAGCTGGGAGGAAATTCCAACCTCACAGCCACAAAGCCAATCAAGCCAAAGACAGCAGGTACCAAAGGATCAAAGGATCAACAATCAGCTCGCTGAGGCACCCAGTTCCTACCTGTCTCCCCCTCTTCCTTCCACTGGGCTCAGGAGATCTCAAATCTCAAGAGTCACACAAGCCTGCCTTTAATACCGGCTGGGAGGATAACTCTGCCCCCACAGCCACAAGATCCAATCAAGCCAAAGACCACACCTTTAATCCCAGCTGGGAGGATAACTCCAACCTCACAGCCACAAAGGCCAATCAAGCCAAAGACAGCAGGACCAAAGGATCAACAATCAGCTCGCTGAGGTACCCAGTTCCTACCTGTCTCCCCCTCTTCCTTCCACTGGGCTCAGGAGATCTCCAATAAAATATTTTTTAAAACAATAAATAAAAGTTATATGTGTATGGCTTTTTATTACATTGAGGAATGATCCCTCCAATACAATTCCCTCTAGGACTTTAAGCATGAAGGGATGCTGGATTTTGTCCAGCCTCTCATGGTACCAAACCTATTATTTTCTACACTTCTTAAAATATATATTAAAAGAGTTTGTTTTTTTAAGAAAGAGGGCCTGCAGACATAGCTCAGCAGTTAAGAGCACTGGCTATTCTTACAGAGGATCCAGGTTTGATTCCCAGCACCCACATGGCAGCTAACCATCTGTGATGCCAGTTCCAGGACATCTGTCGCCCTCTTCTGACCTCCACAGACATTACACAAGATGGCTGCACCTACCTACATGCAGGCAATACATGTATACACACAAAGTAAAAATACTAAATAAAAGTAAAATATTAAAAAAGAAAGCTGCCCAGATATTCAAAATAGTATTTTATTCTGCTGTAATGAAAAATTAAATTACAGAATTTGTACATAAATGAATGAAACTAGAAAAAAATTATATTAAGTGAGGTAGCTCAGACCAAGAAAGAAAAGTACCCCATGTTCTCCCTTCTTATGGATTCTGGCTTTGAATCCTTAGATTTGTGTGTTTAACTTAGAATGCCTGTAGAAGCGGAGATGAGAAAGGGACCATTGGGGAAAGGAGAAAAATCTTATGGGAGTGGAATTCATGGAACAGAGGTGGCCTGAAGGGTAAAGGAGGAGTAACAGAAGGAAGGTTTATGTGGGGAGGGGCAATGTAAGGATATGGCATAGGAGAGAGTGGAGGGAGGGGTAACTCACATAAAGGATATTTGAAAGGCCATGAAACTTATGTTTTGTACACATCTTTAAAAATATAGCCGGGTGTGGTGTTGCAGGCCTTTAATCCCAGCACTTGGGAGGCAGAGGCAGGCAGATCTTTGTAAGTTCAAGGCCAGCCTGGTCTACATAGTGAGCTCCAGGCCAGCTGGGACTAAAGGGAGACCCTGTTTCAAAAATACCAAAAATAGGGGGCTGGAGGGATGGCCTAGTGGTTAAAGCACCAACCGCTCTTGCAGAGGACCCGGGTTCGATCCCCAGCACCCACATGGCAGCTGAGAACCGTCTGTAACTCCAATTCCAGGAGAACTCCAGTTCCAGGGGAATCCGAGACCCTCTTCTGACCTCTGCGGCATTGCACAATAGGGGTGCACAAACCTACATGCAGACAGTACATTCATACACATACAAAAATAAATAATAAAAAAATTTTTTAACAAAAATAAAAAAATAAAACATATATATATTAAAAGAGCCAGGAGTGATGGCTCTTTTAATCCCTGCAGTTGGGAGGAAGAGGCAGATGGATCTCTGTGAGTTCATACGTAGAGAGTTCCAGGACAGCTGGGACTACAGGGAGACCCTGTCTCAAAAAGACCAAAAAAAAATTAAAAGATTTTAAATGCAGTCAGTTACCTTACACGGATTATAATATTCCTCCCAGAGAACTATAGCTAAAGCTTGTCAAACCAAAGCCCAGTGCTAAGCATGGATGCCACTCTTTGATTGTTAGTCAGGAGGGTCCTTTTGACATTGGCATTGCTCTTAGTTGCCCACCCCAAACTTGCTGTTAAGACCCTGTAATGGTTACTTTTCTGTTTCAAACACCATGACCAAGGCAACTTATGGAGGGAAAAGTTTATTTGGCTTATGGTTCCAGAGGGTAAGGGTCCCTAATGGCCGGGAAACCATGGATGCTGGAGGTGGCTAGAGAGAAAGCTGAGCAGTCACATATTCAAGCAAACGCGGAAGCAGAGAGAGACAGACTGGAAGTGGGTGTGGCTTTGCATTCTCCAAACCTGCCCCCAGTGACGGGCTTCCTGCTGCAAGGTCATAGCACGTAAGGGTTCTATGACCTCCCCCCCCCAAAGTGTGTGAGTTGGGGACCAAGTGTCCAAATACTTGGAGCCTGTCGGGGACATTCTCATTCAAACCATCTCAGACCTCAGACCCTACTGATGAAGACACCACACGCTTTGATAACAGGACATGTAAAATGCAAGCTGATGTAGTCCCGGAAGCTTCCTACCTGCTGGCTAGGTTTCATGATACAACAAGGTGCTATGGAGGCTCCTGAGGGAGAAAAACCATCAATAGTCTTGCCCAGCATTGAACCCTGAGAGTTACAAGGATGACCAGTCTGGCAAAATATGCCCATGGGTAAACTAGTGACATGAATGTTATAGGAGTAACCAACCACTTTTTTTACTGGATTTAAAGCCAATTCCACAGGAGGAAACTCATGCCTGGCACTGTAAGTCTGGCCAAGAACATGTGGCTGGGGAGCACACAGGCCCTGGGAAAGTTCCTACTACTATTACTATGCTAATTAACATAGTATCAAACTACTTTCTCTATACTCACAGCTCTCAGTCCCCACAAGAGAAGCTTCTCTTTACAGAGGATGGTAGTTAATGCAGACTCACAAATGGTCACAGTACAGAGAATAAGTGTCTCTCGAGTACTGAGCCTTTAAGGAGACATTAGATCACATCCTTCCGTCAAGGTTCAGGAAACATCATGGAAGAGAAGACCAGATGTCAGTGGTAATACTCTAACAGTGTCTTCTGGATCTCACATAAGAACTCCCACCAGTTGACATAGCCACACAGACCTGCACAAGACCAAGCCAGTCAACGCTGCAGCATGGCTGGAAGGGGAACATGAGGCCCACACCAGCTGAGGAGTTACTGGCGATTGATAACTGTGCGGGGAGGGAAAGTCTGCTATCTTCAGGTGTGTGGACCCTGGTAGACTGACCATGCCCCATCGGACAGGCCTACACCCATGTCCATATGAGCAGTGCTGATTGGACTCAGTGAGTTATTAAAAAAAAAAAAAAGACCATGAAGTTGGGAGAGGTTTTGGAGGGTGGGACCCAGGAGAGGATGGAAGGGGAAATTAGGTCAATATTATCAAATACACTGTATACACATATGAAGTTCTCAAAGAATAAATAAAAATCACACTATGAAAAACAGAAATACACCTGGTAAATCAACATACAAACACTTTTTTAAAAGTTGTTTAAACATCTCATTGGAGACATTAGATACATTGCAATCACTATCCTAAGCACTCTCTAGATATTATACATTATGCTTAGTGCATATGAAACAGGCACGATTCTCATCTCCATATTATAGATAAGGCAAATCAGCAGAGGGGCAAGATAATTGACCCAAGGTCACATACCTGATATATAGGTAAACTGAAAGCCTACCAGTAACAATTACTTCCAATGCTGGATATATTTTATTAAAATTATGAGAAGAATGGAACTTGATAATTAACTCTGCCAGGATCAGCAAAGTACTCCAGGAAAAACAAAACCATGTCGCTCCACTTGTTCCTATCGTCCTGATGAGTCCTTCCGCTCCCAGTGGATACCACTGTGCTGCTGGTAGTCTGCTGCAGCTCCTCGTGGGTCTGTTTGCAGCATCTTCCCCAGTTACTGTTAAACTTAATTCCCAGTGCTCTTTTTGAAAGAGGCTAATTAACATTTTCTGGGCTGAGTCCCAGGGCAACCACTTACCGCCCCCCCCCAGTATCTGTGCTGACTAAATTACACAAAATGTGCATCACTGAAACTGGTATAAAGCTGGAACAAAGTCTAGGACTGCCCTTCAGACAAAATGCAAACAATGAGACTTTGAAAATTACTCTCTGCCCCTGTTCTGTGAGCGTAAACAGGGCAACCTATAATTCTTCAGGAATTATAGGTCAAGTTCAGTTTGTATCTGTGAAAAGAAAGGCAGTAAGTAGTTAATTAAAGACAGGGACAGCTAGAAAGCCTTTTTTAAACAACCCCCCCCCAAAAAAGCGTGCCTATGTGAATTGTGAGAAATTGGTATTAGGAAAGAAAATATTACATTTTATCCAACATTTCATCTGACTTCTTAGTTCTGACACAAGTAGCATCCAGAGGAAAATCCTTCACTTTTCCTGTGCCAAAAAGTAAGTGTACCCATGTCATACAATGCCTCCAGAGGCCAAAAAATGCATTAGATCCCCTGTAACTAGAGCTATGGACAGTTGTTAGCTGCCATGTAGTGCTGGGAACTGAACCCTGGTCCTCTGCAAGGGCAGCCAGTGCTCTTAGCCACTGAGCCATCTCTCCAGGTCCTGTGCTACCTGTTATGATGACAGATTATGAGGCCCACCTGAATAGGCATGTTTACCCATCGTTCAGGGACTTTTGTTATTAAAAACCATACTTGGGCTTGTTTTAAATTTTTTTAATTTTTTTTTTACTTATGTGTATGAGTGTACTTTCTGCATGTAGGTGCACCCATGTCATGCAGTGCTGAAGAAGTCAGAAGAGGGCGTCAGATTCCCCTGGAACTGGAGTTAAAAATGGTTCTTAGCTGCCATGTGGGTGCTGGGAATCAAATCCCAGTCCTCTGCAAGAGCAGTCAGTGCTCTTAACCACTGAGCCATCCTTCTGGCCCCTTATTATTTTTTATTTTATGTGTATCTATATAGACAAAGATACACTAAGTGTAACGGAGGTAACTTCTCTATTTTAGCGATGTATCATAATCATATTTGAGTATAAAATACAAATTTCTAACATTATTCTATAATCAAATTATATAGTTTATTTGGTCATTCACTTATTGGTGTAATTTCTGTTGCTTACAGTATTTTATTATTACAAAGTAAAATGAGGACATGAAGTTTCTTTAGGAATTACCTGTTGGTGCTGTGCAGGCATAAAATATGAACATGAATTTTCAAAAGATTGAGTACAGAAATTCTCCAAAACCTGAATAGTTGAGAACATAGGGTACCCCGAAGTCTGAGTCTCCCAGTTTGTGATCGGCAATGCCTTAGACCTCACACCCTAGTGATGATGATGGTACAAATGCTTGGACATGTACTGTGAGATCATTCCAGATAAGTGCCCAGCTGAGAAGTGACCTCTAGCATCTGTAGTTTCAGGAGTGCCGGAAAATCAGAACACAAGACAAGTACCTGAAATGACCCTTGACTCTAGTAAGTTCACAGAAGGAAACTATTTATTTATTTATTTATTTATTTATTTATTTATTTATTTTGGGGGGTATTTTTGAGCCAGGGTCTCCCTGTAGTCCCAGCTGGCTCTGTAGAGCAGGCTGGCCTTGAACTCATAGAGATCCGCCTGCCTCTGCCTCCCAAGTGCTAGGATTAAAGGCATGCACCACCACACCCTGCTAGTATTTATTTTTTGTATAGTAAGGACAGCCCTTTCCCAAGCTTTCTCTAACAGAGCTACCCCAACTGAAAGGGGACATAGGAGGACACACACCGAGATGCACATTTTCAGTACTTAAGGAACCTCTTCCTAGAATTATTGTCTGTGCTCACTCACTTGTTTTTTAATGGAGAAAGGCATTCTCATACAAAATTCATTCTTTTGAAGCTTTCTCGAACTCTATTCCTAGGCACAAAAACTAAAACACATAGAAAGCTTAGCTTGCTCCTGCAGTGGCAGACTGGGGTTTGTTAATCGACAGAGAAAAGGGGTGAAGCAGTTGTCTGATCTCTTGGAGACAACGGTAAAGTGAGGCACCATGACAGAAAGGCAGGGACATGCCTGCTACCCAGTTGGAAGTATATAGTCAGAGAAAGCAAAAATCATCAGTGAATCGATACATGGGGAGAGCCTGTGGCCATGGTACAGCTCTGGACAAAGTCTCCTGGATGGGAGTTTTAAGACAGATTCTGTGAAGGGTCAGTTTGAGACCAGCAGTGATTGGACGAGATCCTACTAGACAGAGAATTTCCTACAGACCAACTTCAGTGAGCCCCTTGGACCAGTTGTCCATAATCCCAGGCTCCCTTGTCACTCATTTCTCACTTTCTTGGTTCACAGGGAGCAAAAGCTAATGATGAAAAATCAAATTTTGACTGGGTTCATCCTGCTGGGACTCACAGACATCCCAGAGCTGCAAATTTGGGTTTCATATTTCTTCTCTTCACATATGTGCTCAGCGCCGTTGGGAATCTGACCATCATCATCCTCACGCTGTGGATCCCCACCTCCACACACCCATGTACTTCTTCCCCGGAACTTCTCCTTCCTGGAGATTTGCTTCACATCCACTTTTACTCCTAGGCTGCTGCTCAGCATCTCAACTGGAATCAAGACCATCAGCTTCGCTGGCTGCTTCGCTCAGTATTTCTTTGCCATCTTCTTTGGAGCCACAGAGTTCTACCTTCTGACAGCAATGTCCTGTGACGGCTATGTGTCCATCTGCAAACCCCTTCACTACACCACCATCATGAACAGCAGGGTCTGTGTCCAGCTGGTCCTCTGCTCTTGGCTGAGTGGGTTCCTGATCATCTTTCTCCCCGTCATCCTGACCAGTCAGCTGGAGTTCTGTGTATTCAACGTGCTCAATCATTATTACTGTGACTATGGACCCCTCATGGAGATCGCTTGTTCAGACACCAGGCTCCTGGAACTGACTGACTTTATCTTAGCAGTAGTGATCTTGATGGTCACCCTGGTGCTGGTGATTCTCTCCTACACACGCATCATCAGGACCATTCTGAAGATCCCCTCTGCACAACAAAGGAAAAAGGCTTTTTCCACGTGTTCTTCCCACATGGTTGTCAATTCCCTGTCATATGGAAGCTGGATCTTCATGTACATAAAGCCTTCAGCAAAGGAAGGAGTTGCCTTCAATAAGGGAGTCACTGTGCTCAATAACTCTGTTGCCCCTTTACTGAACCCAATCATCTATACTCTGAGGAATAAACAAGTAAAACAAGCCTTCAAAGATGAGGTAAGAAAAATAGTGCATTTTTATTCATTTTGGTGGCCACAGAATAAATGGAAATGTTGAATAATGTGCAGGAAGTTCCTCTTTTTTCATTAAAGTGATTTTTCAGAGAAGTCGGATATGAGCACATATCAACAATTTTCCAATTTTCTGACAACAAAAAGGCAGTGAAAGAAAGCCAGTTCAAATAATTTTCTCATAGATTCATTTAAAGGAGAAAAAAGGGCAGAAAAATAATATTGTTAGACCATGTACAGAAAACAACTGGCTAAAACTACTTTGCTGGTCACCAGTCTGAGGAAATACCCAGCTGATAGCACCACCGTTGTTCCCATGAGGGCCTCTTATTTCCTTGATCATTATCAAAAAATGAAAATACAGGGGCTGGAGAGATGGCTCAGCGGTTAAGAGCACTGACTGCTCCTGCAGGGGACCCGGGTTCGATTCCCAGCACCCACGTGGCAGCTAAGAACCATCTTTAACTCCACATCCAGGGGAATTCGACGCCCTCTTCTGACCCCCACAGCATTGCACGACACAGGTGCACAAACCTACATGCAGACAGTACACTCATACACATAAAAAATAATAAATAAAAAATTTTTAATTAAAAAATGAAAATTCATTGTGTTGGAAATTCTAGCTACTTCTCAAAAGAGATTATTTTTGATGTCATGTAAAGAAGTCTTTTCTAGAGCACATTCAGGCCCTCGGCAGTTTTATTGCTGGAGCTTCTCTCTGGGATAATGACTTTCTGTACAGCACATGCTGTGAAAGCATGAGGACCTGAGTTCCATCCCCAGATCTCAGTAAGAACAGACACAGTGGCTTGCACCCTGTGCTGGTTTGAATGAGAATGTTCCCCATAGGCTTTAAGTATTCAGACATTTTGTCCCCAGTTGGTGGCACTGTATTGGGAGGTCTTAGAAGGTGTGGCCATGCTGGAGGAAGTACATCACTGGGGGCAGGCTTAGTGAGTTTAACAAGCCTTGCCAGTCTCCAGTCTCTCTCTCTCTCTCTCTCTCTCTCTCTCTCTCTCTCTCTCTCTCTCTCTCTTGACTTCCTGTGCTCATTGTGAGATGTGAACTTCGGNCTCTCTCTCTCTCTCTCTCTCTCTCTCTCTCTCTCTCTCTCTCTCTCTCTCTCTCTCTTGACTTCCTGTGCTCATTGTGAGATGTGAACTTCGGCTTTCTTCTCCAGCCCTGGCCACCATGCCTCCTGCCACAATGGACTCCAATTCCTGGAACCGTCAATTGTAAGCTCAAACAAACTCTTCCTTTTTTAAAAATTTTATTTACTTTTTTATGTGTATGAATGTAATGTCTGCATGTAGGTTTGTGCACCCATGTCATGCAGTGCCAAAGAGGTCAGAAGAGGGCATCGGAGTCCCGTGGAACTGGAGTTAAAGATGGTTCTCAGCCGCCATGTGGGTGCTGGGAATCGAACCTGCGTCCTCTGCAAGAGCAATCGGTGCTCTTAACCGCTAGGCCATCTCTACAGCCCCAAATAAACTCTTCCTTTTATAAGTTCCCTTGGTCATGGTGGTTTTATCATAGCAACAGAAAAGTGACTAATATAAACCTATAACCCCAGTGGTGGGATTAGGAAGTAGGTAGAGGCAGGTGAATTCTAGGGTTCCACTAGCCAGTCTAGCCTAAACAGTGAGCCCCAGGTTCAGTGAGAAATCTGTCTCAAAAACTAAGGTGGAGAGAAATTAAGGGAAACACCTGATATCAACATCTGGTCTACACACACACACACACACACACACACACACACGCACACATGCATGCATGGATGCACACAGAAAGATTTTTTTAATTTATATATATATTTTTATCAAATCTAGACCCGTGTTCCCCCATCCTCCCACCCCACCAGAGCTCATGCATTCTGCCAAACATGCTTTCCATCTCCTTCTCAGTCTTTCTCAATATTCTCCATGTGGAAGTTGACTGTTTTGAGCAGAAGTTCACTGTTTCAGTCAGTTCCTTGATGTGGTCCTTCCTGTTGTTGTTGCTGTTGTTGTTGTTGCCAATATGCATCACTCCCAACTGCTTTGGACAAAAGCTCAAGGGACCATGCACAAGAAATACTTACAACTAGGTAATTAGCACTAGCATCCACAGATGAGGGATACCATTTCTGGGACTGTGTTACTTCATTCAGCATGATGTCCTCTAGCTCCAGCCATTTTCCTGCAAAGCTCATGATGTCATCTTTCTTTACTTCTGCATAGAACTCCATTGTGTAGATGTACCATATTTTCTCTATTCACTCATCAGTTGAGGGGCATGTGGGTTGGTTCCAGCTCCTTACTATTGTGAAGAGAGCTGAAATAAACATGGCCATGCATGTATCGCTGCAGTGGGGTGAGTCTTGAGGGTACATGCCTAGGAGTGGTATGGCTGGGTCAGGTGGCAAGTTCATTCCAAGTCTTCCAAGGGTTCTCCACACTGCTTTCCATACTGGCTGCACGAGTTTACATTCCCACCAGCAATGGGTGAGGGTTCTCCTTTCCCCACAACCTCTCCAGCACTTCGTATTATTTGTTTTCTTGATCCTAGCCAGTCTTATTGGAGTAAGATGATATCTTAAAGTGGTTTTGATTTCCATTTCCTTAATGATTAATGATGTTGAACACTTCTTAAGGTGTTTCTCACCATCTCTAATTCCTCACTTGTGAAGTCTCTGATCAGTTCTTTGCTCCATCTATTGGAGTGGGTCATTTGTTTTCCTTCTTCTTTGTTTTTTGAGTAGTTTATATATTCTGGAAAGCAATGCTTTGTCAGATGTTACTGCAGTGAAGGTTTCCTCCCACTCGGTGGGATTTCTCTTTATTTCCTTGATTGTTTCTTTTGATGTACAGAAGCTTTTGAGTTTAATGAGGTCCCATTTGTCAATTGTTGACCTTAAATCTTGTGCAGCTGCTGTCTGATTTAGGAAGTCTTTTCCTATGCCTATGTCTTGTAGTCTGCTGTCAACTTTTTCTTCTATCGCCTTCAGAGTTTGCGGTTTCATGTTGAGGTCTTTGATCCATCTGGAGTTGACTTTTGTACAGGGCGAGAGGTATGAGTTTAATTTCATTCTTCTACAAGTGGTGATCCAGCTTTGCCAGCACTACTTGCTGAAGATGCTGTCTTTTCTCCATTCTGGCTTCTTGGTCCCCTTGTCGAATATGAGATGGCTGAAATTGTATGTGCTCAGATTTGGATCTTCAGTTTTGTTCCATTGGTCAACAGGTCTGTTTTTGTGCCAGTACCAGGCTGTTTTTATGACTGTAGCCCTGTAGTATAGTTTGAAGTCTGGTATAGAGATCCCCCCTATGTAGCTCTTTTCGCTCAGGGTTGTTTTGGCTATTTGGGGTCTTTCGTTTTTCCAAATGAATTTAAGGACTTTTTTTTCCAAGCTTATGAAGAACTCTTGGTGATTTTGATTGGGGTTGTATTAAATCTATACAAGAGTTTCGATAGAATGGACATTTCTACAATGTTAATTTTCCCAATCCATGAGCATGGGAGGTTTTTCCATCTTCTGATATCTTCTTTGGTTTCTTTCTT